>JAMZAV010005421.1:0-41548 GCA_024449915.1 Sweltsa coloradensis | reverse complement strand
CCCCCCTTTTCCCCCCCCGATTTTTTTGTTGTCCTGGAAAAAAATATTAGCCCCCGAACTCATTTTATTTTTGTTGTTGTTTACTTTGACTTTTAAATTTAAAAAAATTTAATTAATTGACTGAAATCGAATTTACAAACCTGAGATGACATTTAAATCGTCTCTACTTGACAACAAAACAAAACAGAGCTTTTGGGGACGGTAACTAGCGCTAGAATGGTCAACAATCAAGACTTGTTGCGTGGACAGGCAGGGAACGAGGAGCCACGAGCAACATCTAGGAGGCAGTGGCCTGAATTATCGTACAAAACACCATTCAGAAAGTCATTATCGTATAGAAGCCTAAATCATCGTACAAAACGATAGGCTAATTACCCTACGTCTGGGGTGCTTCTGTACCGGAGCGAGATTGGTGTGGTCTGAATCAACACGAACAGCTGACGGTTTGGTCGCGTGCTGACTGGTGACGTCACGCCGGCCTAGCGTGCTGACGGGCTGGTCGTAGGGGGAGTGATACAGGACCGCAAGACCGCAAGCCGTCGTAACAGTTCGCCAGGGGGGGGGGTACAAACCCAACCATTTGATCGAGAAGCTAGGAAGGCAATCACGACTCTCGCACGTCTATCTCAACCCACATAATACATTTTATAAGGTATTATATTCAAAGTTCGTCGAGAGTTCTAACTAGCCTATAAACTTACTTTCTAATCGTTTAATTTGTAATTATATTGTTTGCTGAATTTAAGAATAACTTATTTATTTGTTTGACGTCCAGAATTTCAATGTCTAGTTAAAATATATTTGCCAGTTAGTCCTCTAAGTAAATATTTACAATGCTTCTGATTGATGGTTGCCATAGTGATAGTGATAGTTATGAGGCAGTTAAATACTCTTGCAACTTTAACTGGACATGCAGTGAAATACCGGACCTTATTCAAGTATTTATAACATGTATTAATATTTATTTTATTCTACTCCCTATTTATAACGTTTGTTAATATTTTAAAATTAAAATTAAACATTGAATTGAAAAATACTGTGGTATTATTGGTTCAGTTCCATGGGCCATACCCGTCCAAAGCCGAGCCAGTGCTCGATTCCCGGCCGTCCCAAGCTAGCCAGTGCTCGAGTCCCAAATCGGATCCTCATTTCAAATTCTTCTGAATGTTTCGCTTCTAGAATGTAATCAGTCGCGTGTCACTGAAAGCAACCAAACACTGAACTCTGTATCTCTCTCATGCAGGCACACTCTGCTCCCAGTCGAGTCAGGTCCCAAGAGGAAAACCGCCGTCATAAACTGCCGAGTTGCAGGTTCTATTAGACCTCGGGCGGTCCGTGCAGCATCGGGGAAACGTACCCAATACACACCACCTTTCCTTCTAGCCCGACATTCTAAACACGTCACGTCAATATCACGCAATATTGAATAATATAGCAGAGAAGTGTAGTAAGGCAGTGTGGATTATTTAAAGTGCAAAAGACGGAACCAAAATGTTCTTGTAGACAGTTTCACAAAAAAAATTGCAGGCCCATCTTTGATTTTTTAATTTTAAAAAAGCTGAGTTTGGTTCTGAAATGAGTCCATTGGTCGTGAAATGCGATTCTTTTTGCTGATTCAAATATTTTTCCTCTATTCAAATCAAATACATCTACAACGAGATCTACAATAGTCGAAATAAATTTCCGGGACATTACGGAATTAATTGATTGATTGATTGGATATTGTTAAACGCCTCATATTAACCCTTTCGTTCCCAGTGTAGCCATATGGCAACAGAAAGTTAAAAAAAAATTGCGGGTAAATTTTGGTTTTTGAGTTTTACCCCTTTTTTAGTAAATAAAAAATATATACATTTTTTCCCCAATTCAATGGTACAAATAGTGCCTTTCTGAGAGAAGATTGAAAATACACAGGTGCTAAAAAGGCTACAAACAGAAAAATTTTGGGTTTTCCCTGAAAAATAATAAATCTCCAGTACTGGTGTTATTTGAGATACACAAATTCTAAAACATGCAAAAAATTCAGAAAAAAATCTAGTTTAAGAAATGTACTTCAAATTAAAATTTTAAGCAAAAATAAAGATTTTATTCAAAGTCCAAAAATTCCAAAAATTTCAAAAAAATTGCTTAAAAATCAATATTAAAAAAAAATAAAAATCTTAGAAAAAAATGGATCTTTAATTGAATTATTACAACTACCTAATTAAGACAAAATTAATTCGGGAATGAAAGGGTTAATGCACTTTGGCTATTCGAACGATGAGTGGTGATAGATTAGGATAAGTATGAACAGAAGGGAGGAGGGGAACCCGGTAACCGTCACGTAGCCTACTCCTTTCGAAAGTACCAAGGGGACAGGACGGTGTAACCTTGACAGTCTTATAAATTCTTCCACTAACCCGGACTTCCTACTTCATACACAATATTATGTGTTTTTATCTCTTTTAAAAATTCTACGAATTTCATTCAATTTTGGTGATAAACTGTACTCTTGCAGTTTACTAGAAACCAGTTTTTTCCTCACTTGGGATTATTAATAACCCAGAGCAAACATATTGTGTAGCTTTGAAAGAAAGTTATGAAATAGTCCAGACCTACGAAGGATATACCTCTCATTTCAATGCTCAGCAAGGCTAATGGCTGGCTTGTTTACCCATTATACGCAGATTAATCAACCGTTATGTCCACAGATGATTTGCCTTCTGCGTAACACCTCTAATGAAAAACTAATTAACAGGTAATAACCAGCCGGGCAAAATGTGTCAATACCTTTCATTTCATCACGAGTTGGCATCGGGCCGAACTGTGACGAAATGAATGCAAAAATATTTGTGATGCGATACAAATTTAAGAATAGAAGCTTGACCAAATTTACTCTTTCTCGTGGAATCAGCTGTGAAGTAATATAATATAAGTTTAGTACTCCCATCAGGGCTCGGTCCGAGTAGTGGCATACGAGACGTAAGTAAAAAACAAAGACACTATTATATGGTCTTATTTACGGACGTAAGATTTAAAAAATAAAAAAATAAGTAAATAATTCGCATGGAGTCCAACGATAGAACCTTCTCGAACCATTGATACTCTTGAGTACAGAAACTAGTGATTGGTACGCTAATGTAAACGATTGATCTTGTTAAATTGCTACTTATATTGTGATGTGTAATGTGCGGAAATTTCGCATTGTGTTGCTCATTCATAAGTCATAACTTCATAAGTATAGAGCAGTTTGCTTATATTTGCAGTGTTCTAAACCCAAATCCGAGCCCAAATCTATATCTATCTATCTATATATATCTAAAGGCATTCGTATTTTAAATATGTCCATTTGAATTACTATAAATCACAATAGGGCATACTTTATTAAGGTAAAAACAATAATTACAAACATAATTTATATGAATGATTACTTTTGTACCTGACATGTGACATTGCATATAACCTTAAAATCTACCTCATGACAGTGTGCCATCAGACCTTCTTCATTCTTATACCACGTGTGTTTAAAAAAGTTGAGCAACACCACAGACATATATCCTAAAACCATGGGGAACCACTACTTTGCCTGTTTATCGTGCATAATACACTACTTAATTCTTCCTAGGCAGTCCCATATTATCATTATTATGATCTTGCTGTGGAGACGAATACAACGAACACATTCTCTTATGAGGTACGTACACTGCCAGCGTAGATATGATATGATATTATTGTTAGAAAGTATAACATATAGAGAGGTTGTGAAACTATGAACAACCTTCACGATTACATAAGAGTTAAATAGTCGCTCATCTGGAGTTGCCATGAGGTAAAAGTCAAGCATGTGGATAGAGAGACGGAAATTATTGATCAACCAAGGGAAATATAATTTACTTTTAGATATGCAATATGATTGTGTTTGATTACGTACTGAAAGACTAATTAGATGATGAATGAACAAAACATAAATGTTTATGTACGAGATTCGAACCTAGGACATTGTTTTCATATGGCTTGGACGAGTTTCGTACAAATAACGTAAACAATAAAAGCACTGGAACAAAACTATAGCTATATTGCATGAGTTATCTTAGCATAGTCATCACTAAAGTGAACTCTGTAACATACATTATCGCACCGGTAGGCCTACATAGGGCAAGGTATCTGTAAAAATAGGAGCATGTTTTTTTAGATTACACAAAAAATACGCTAGAAAATTGGACACTAAATCACAAAAACTGGTTTAATTTATGTTTTCGTGTGAGATGTGAGATAAACTAAATCCTCACTAGAATTTAATTAAATTTAGAATATAAAACATTTTATTCTTTTCAGCAAAACACGCAATTTAGACGAAATTCTTCACTCAAAACCAGTGTTTTTCCTTGTTTATATTGAACTACTCTAAAACAGACTAGACTCCCTAAGGGCCTATAATAACCCCTCAAAATTGGAAAACGCTAAATTTCACGTTATTCGTATTTGATAAAACAGTACAATGTGTGCGTATACTGTGTAGGAAGCGAGCCCAGGGAATATGCGGCAGATAGCGTCTCCCTTATACATTATCTCCCCCACCCCCACCCCGGGGACGTGACCCCCCCCCCCCCCCCGCGCGGCAATCCACACGAACCACCAGACAGGGCCCTTTCCACCTCACAGATTTTTTAATATGTTGCGAAATAAATTTCAGGTATGGTCGTATAAACAAGAACAAACACACGAAGGAAATATTAATAAGAGGATCTTGTGGACCGTGGCTAACACGGTTTATAGTGTTTCGCGCGATATCTCGCGAGATCTCGGGCGCTAGAGTTTAGGAAAGTTTTGCCGTTGAGTAAACCAGAGTTCCAGTGCACTTGGTACAACTTTGTAAGCGCTTTGTGTGGCAGAGTGATTGAACGCTTGATCGGCGGGTATCTTGCCGGCACGTGCACTACCCCTGGCTAACACGGTTTATAGTGTTTCGCGCGCAATATCTCGCGAGATCTCGGGCGCTAGAGTTTAGGAAAGTTTCACCGATGAGTAAACCAGAGTTCCAGTGCACTTGGTACAACTTTGTAAGGCTTTGTGTGGCAGAGTGATTGAACGCTTGATCGGCGGGTATCTTGCCGGCACGTGCACTACCCCTGGCTAACACGGTGTATAGTGTTTCGCGCGATATCTCGCGAGATCTCGGGCGCTAGAGTTTAGGAAAGTTTCTCCGTTGAGTAAACCAGAGTTCCAGTGCACTTGGTACAACTTTGTAACGGCTTTGTGTGGCAGAGTGATTGAACGCTTGGATCGGCGGGTATCTTGCCGGCACGTGCACTAAACCCCCGGCTAACACGGTTTATAGTGTTTCGCGCGATATCTCGCGAGATCTCGGGCGCTAGAGTTTAGGAAAGTTTCACCGTTGAGTAAACCAGAGTTGCAGTGCACTTGGTACAACTTTGTAATGGCTTTGTGTGGCAGAGTGATTGAACGCTTGGATCGGCGGGTATCTTGACGGCACGTGCACTACCCCTGGCTAACACGGTTTATAGTGTTTTTGCGCGTTTTCTCGCGAGATCTCGGGCGCTAGTGTTTAGGAAAGTTTCTCCGTTGAGTAAACCAGAGTTCCAGTGCACTTGGTACAACTTTGTAACGGCTTTGTGTGGCAGAGTGATTGAACGCTTGATCGGCGGGTATCTTGCCGCACGTGCCCCACCCCTGGCTACAGGGTTTTTATAGTGTTTCGGGGCGATATCTCGCGAGATCTCGGGCGCTCTCCGTTGAGAAAACCCAAAGAGTTCCAGTGCACTTGGTACAACTTTGTAACGGCTTTGTGTGGCAAGTGATTGAACGCTTGATCGGCGGGTATCTTCCCGGACGTGCACCACCCCTGGCTAACACGGTCTTTTAGTGTTTCGCGCTATATCTCGCGAGATCTCGGGCGCTAGAGTTTAGGAAAGTTTTGCCGTTGAGTAAACCAGAGTTCCAGTGCACTTGGGTACAACTTTGAAAACGGCTTTGTGTGGCGAGTGATTGAACGCTTGATCGGCGGGTATCTTGCCGGCACGTGCACAAACCCCGGGCTAACACGGTTTTATAGTGTTTCGCGCGATATCTCGCGAGATCTCGTGCGCTAGAGTTTAGGAAAGTTTCACCGTTGAGAAAACCAGAGTTTCAGTGCACTTGGTACAACTTTGTAAGCGCTTTGTGTGGCAGAGTGATTGAACGTTTTGGATCGGCGGGTATCTTACTGGCACGTGCACTATCCCTGGCTAACACGGTTTATATTTTTTCGCGCGATATCTCGCGAGATCTCGGGCGCTAGAGTTTGGGGAAAGTTTCACCGATGAGTAAACCAGAGTTCCAGTGCACTTGGTACAACTTTGTAAGGCTTTGTGTGGCAGAGTGATTGAACGCTTGATCGGCGGGTATCTTGCCGGCACGTGCACTACCCCTGGCTAACACGGTTTATAGTGTTTCGCGCGATATCTCGCGAGATCTCGGGCGCTAGAGGTTATGAAAGTTTCACCGTTGAGTAAACCAGAGTTTCAGTGCACTTTGGTACAACTTTGTAACGGCTTTGTGTGGCAGAGTGATTGAACGCTTGATCGGCGGGTATCTTCCCGGCACGTGCACTACCCCGGGCTAACACGGTTTACAGTGTTTCGCGCGATATCTCGCGAGATCTGGGGCGCTAGAGTTTAGGAAAGTTTCTCCTTTGATAAACCAATTTCCCAGTGCACTTGGTACAATTTTTGAAACGGTTTTGTGGGCAGAGGATTGAACGTTTGGAGGGGCGGGTATCTTGCCGGAAACGTGCACCCCCCTGGCTAACACGGTTTATAGTGTTTCGCGCAATTCTGCGGATCCGGGCGCTAGAGTTTAGGAAAGTTTCTCCTTTGAGTAACCGGTTCCAGTGCACTTGGTACAATTTTGGGAAGCGCTTTGTGTGGCAGAGTGATTGAACGCTTGGATCGGGGGGTATCTTATGGCACGTGCACTACCCCCTGGCAAAACCGGTTTATGTGTCTTGGCGCGATACTCGCGAGATTGGGGCGCTAGAGTTTAGGAAAAGTTTCTCCGTTGAGAAAACCAGATTTCCCAGTGCATTTGGTAAAAACTTTGTAAGGGGCTTTGTGTGGCAGAGTATTAAACGCTTGATCGGCGGGTATCGACGGCACGTGCACTACCCCTGGCAAACACGGTTTAAGTGTTTGCGCGCGATATCTCGCGAGATCTGGGCGCTAAGTTTGGAAATTTTCTCCGTTGAGTAAACCAGAGTTCCATGCCTTGGTAAAACTTTGTAACGGTTTGTGTGGCGGTGATTAAACGCTTGATGGGGCGGGTATTTTTCCCGGGCACGTGCACCCCCCCTGGCTAACACGGTTATAGTGTTTCGCGCGCGTACTCGCGAGATTCGGGCGCTAGAGTTTAAAAAAGTTTCCCCGTTGAGTAAACCAAGTTCCAGTGACTTGGTAAATTTGTAACGCTTTGGGGGCAGATGATTGAACGTTTGGGATCGGCGGTATTTTGCCGGCACGGCACTCCCCCTAAAGAATGTCACGCAGGTGGGGAGTCTGCAAGTATGTTGTATCAGAACAAGTGTGTACATTTTCGGTGTTAACACACTATGTGCAAATTCCCTTATCATTTTAAGGAATCATCGATGTTATATGGTTATAGTAATATTTACGAAACCTATCAAATAGGGGCAACGTTTTTTCATTGAATACAAAAGGGTATAAGAAAATTTTTATCGAACACCGAAAATTATTTTGCTGGATTTTATTTTTTATTTAAAGTAGACGTAAAAAAAGTTAGATGGTTGTTTTTTTAAAGCAAAAAGTCTAGAAACAACTTTTATGACGGGGGATCGAAAAAAAATTATGTGGGGTTTTTTGTGCGTAGTTCGTAGTGGTGTACATCAAGGATTGTATAGAGCAGGGGGCACTTGTGCTAAGGTGTTGCCTCCCAGCTACAATCAAATAATTTGGGTGTAGACTGGGAAAAAAAAGAACCAAGTCCATCCCCCACCGATCTCCAACCCATCCTCCCCGCTTGGACTGGGTAATAGGTCGAACCAAAATTCGGCTTTACCCTTGCAACTTCGAGCTTAGGGGCGCGCGTTCAAAAACGTTTTGAAAATAAATTTAAAATGAATGTGAATCCTTTTCAGGAAGTAAAAATTTAGCGACTGTCGAATATCGACACGAGCTTTCAAAATGCAAATCCTTTCAAGCATTGAGACTCAACGTTTTTCCCCAACATTTAACACATTTTGAAGTGTATTTATTATTTTGTAGTTTTTTAGGGTTTATGGCGGGGGGGAGGATTATACATCGATAAGAGGAAAAAAGCGCTCAAATTTAAAATTTATCAGAGAATTTTAGTGTCACAGTCACATGTATGGGGGGGGGGGGGGGGCGAAATGGGGGAAAATATGAACTTATGAAGAAAATATATATTTAAATTAGATACAAATTAAATCAATTTCTAGTTTTTAGAATTTATCGAAATGATAATAAAAAAAGAAAAAAAGAATATTTTAGACTATTTTATGATTAATTATCGAAAATCTTAATTTATGTCAGGACCGTACACAAAGTGTTATTCAGAAGTAATGATTTGTGGCTGCAGAAAATGAAACGCGCCGAGCATCACATCAATCAATAATTTATTTAACTCTTCCCCAACTTCAAAACAATTCAGAAATTAAAAACGTTCATCCCCGACCGGGGTCCGAACCCGACTCTACCACATTCCAGGTAGGCGTCTTCGCCAACTAGACCATCGAGACGGTAACATTTTAACTTCTGAATTGTAGTTGCATTACAGATCTGAATGGATTGAGAAAGAACAAGTCAACACCAGTACCAAAATCATCAACGTCATCAATTTCAGTTCCTAGATTGATTTGCAACAGTTGTTGTCTAGTCTTTATAACCGCCGGTCTTTTGTTCACATCTCCATAATATCTCCATTATATCCCACTTACCCTGGATTCTGTCCAACGGATACTCCCCTAATACTCTCCCCCGTTCTTCTCTTCTTTATCATTCCTGAGCCCCGAAATGTATCTTGACTAAACGAGGCCTTCTCTTCATTAAACTTTCTATTTCCTCATTGAAGGGCTCCCCTTACAGAAACCTTTGGTTGAAAGCCAGCAGAGCATAGTTGCTTCAAGAGCGAGGGAGATTAAGAGCGTTCAGAAGCAAAGAGGGCCGATAACAGACCCAGAGTAAGGCAAGGAAGAGTAGGGGAGTATATCACAAGGGCCCTCTACGCATGCACCGGTCACCGCTGTCATAAGCACGCGTTCAGTGGGACAAAGTGAATTATTTCAATGTGTGGACAACAATATTTAAAATAAATGCGTGTGTAGTATAGGCACTCAAAGATTATTTAGTATATAACTATTTTATTTACTTTTCATTGAATATAAGAGGGTTTTTAAAGTTAATTTTGTTCAAGGGCGCGTCAACGGTTAGGTCATGCACCACTCTAGCCTAGGGGATGTGGGGGGGGGGCATCACCGTGCTGGACAGAATCAGTCACGGGAAAGAAGAGGAAAGGGGGAAGTTACTCTCTTCACCAGCCAGAGCTCGCCTCTAGTGTCAGGGAGAAAAATACTTTCCTTCCCTACATACAAGCTTCATCTTTTCTTGCCTTTTACGATTAGCAGAGCCATGGCCCTGGGCCAAATTCTACCCCGGGTCCAGAATGGGGTGAATGTAAAAGGTAAAATAACAAATATAAACCTATAATTTGGTTTTATAACTTTTAATTTGTTTTCATGGGTTTCATCGTTTAATCCCAGCCCTCCCATGGGCCTATTTACCATGAGAAGGTTCAAAATGTTCTTGAGGGTGGGTTTCACTTCCTGTGGTCCCTGGTCCGGCAGCCAGAGCTTCATATATACGGGGTGAGTGGGAGTATAGAGCGGCACACACGTAGGCCTGGGACATTAGGATTCAGAGGAGGTAGTAGGCTCGGCAATGCAGGGTACGTCTCAAACCATGCCAGAGTAGAATGTAGACTAGGACCACGGTACAGGTCTCGGACACACACGGACGGATCTAGCCTTTACTTATGGGGGGGGGGGGGGGGGGGGGGGGGGGGGGGGGGGTAAAAAATATACACCACAATTTAAAAAATAAATAACAGGTAATAGGGATGATTGGCGGGGATTTTTGTGAGGTGAAATGGTGATAATTCTCGGTCAAGCTTTAGGTGAAGCCGAATGAGAAAATATTTGCAAATTTGCAACTTTGAAACGCCAATAAAATCATGTTAAAAAATTGCAAATTATTACACAATAGGTGAGAGTGAAAAATTATGTCTCTCCTCGAACCCAATACAGACTGAGTAGGTCTTCTTCACACTACGTGCCTGGATTAGAACCCTGATCCGCTAGTCTATAAGCGTAAAGTAAGTAGCCTAAGTTTACACTACAAACAATAATAATATCTCTGGCGAGTTGCCTGAAGAGAGTAGGTAGGCCACATAAAATGTAGGCAGACCTACCTACCACCAACCTACCTTACCTGACGCATGACAATGTAAATAATTTTAAAATATTAAACACAATAAAAAAACGCATAAAACGATATGCAGATAAAACCAAAACACCTTAGAAGCTACTATGACGCTGTTATGTTAATTCTTCAGAGTTTAGACAGAAACTAACAAAGTGCCTCCACCGGGGATCGAAGTCGAACCCGGGACCTTGGCAGTACGGGCCATGCTCTTAACAACACCATGAGCTGTGAAGACACCAATTCTGCGCTTTTTTAATTTCTGTCTAAAGTACAGAGATATATGAGTATAATTATGGATACAATATACAGAAACAACCAACTTGAAGTGTTTGCTACGCCCGCACTTCCTTGGCTTGATCTGAACGAGGAGACCTTCTACACACGCACCACGCGCTTGCTGTCGTTTACACGAAAACAGTTCTTGTTTCAGTTTAATTAGTGGTGTTCTTCAGGGGTCTATAATCGATGCGAATTATGCGCCACTGGTCGGGGGGGGGGGGGAGACGTTGTATAGCTATACTGTTGAAACACGGAACACATCAGACGGTTCTGTTTCCAACTGTCGGGGTCTCAAAGATATTCCCTTCTCTTGGGTGCAGAAGATATTAGCATAAAAGTAAAAGTATATCTGTTTGAAGAACTATAATAATTAACCAAAACACAGCCAAGCCATTCCATCGTGCTATAATATCTAATGCCCGACATGCTCCGACAGATGTACATCAACTTCATATGCTGTGGAAGGTATAAGGCAACGGATTATAATCAACTATATAGTGCAAATTTAATAGAGGAGGGAGGGTACCGGCACGTAGCCTACTCCTTTCGAAAAGTATCTTGGAGACCAACGGCGGCTTTACGTCCATCCGAAAGACGGTGTAACCGTGACGGTCCGTATAGGTTCCTCCACTAACCCGGACCCCCCCTTCCCCCTTGATTTTTGTCTGGCGCCGCCACTGCATATCTTCCCTGTATCTTGGACATGGGCGATATACCGGCCGAGCGCACATGAGGAATCTTCCTATTACATCAGTCACCGCGCGGGTTCTCACCACCACACAGGGGGGGCAGCGACCCAGCTACTCAGGTATCCCAGAGAGAGAGAGAGAGGAATGTATTATTGAAGCAGCTATCCCGTCGGGTCCGGCCTCGTCCAGGGAAGAAGATCCCTAGGGAGGTGACCTGCATTCGCGTCCACACACCCAATCACACGTATTATAGGTGGACCATAGCAGAGGCGACACTGCCTTACGTACCGACCAACACGTTCATTTCAAACATTACGTCCGAGATTCAACTGTACTGGACGGCGTTCATGTATCGTTAACAACAGTTTCGAAAAAAAGCAACAATAAAGTATTGTCCAAGCTGCGGACCACCGAAGATTCCTAATGCTGGTTTCTTCGGTATACCTAGATTTTACCCCCCCACCCCCCCCTCCCCCCAGAACCACGAGGACCAAAAAAAAATGGGTATAATACGACGGACGTGTCGGATCACAACCAATACTCATGGACTACTGATAGACAGTTTGTAATTTGTTTTTTGTATGACTATTTGATATCTCGAACGGTCCTTTGTCTAGAACAGCAAATCATGAAAATCACATCAATCCAAACTTGAAAAAATATTAGTTCTGCCTCAAAACGTTATGATGATTAACATTGTCTGCGATACAGTGCTTAATGAATGTATTGGAAAACAGTTTCTCATTCCCTGTCGAGTGTCGATGCCCTGCTTTCAATGTAGGGCCGTTATAGAGAAGAAATATTCAACTTATCATTATAAATCAATTGAGTTTTTATTTTAACCATTCAGAAAACTAAAAGAGAATTGTTTATTCAAGTATCGGGATTATTAAAACCTACGATTAGTGTAGACCTCGATGTAGAATATATTGCATACCCATGCACGCTTTGATTTACTGTCCCCCACTGAAAATCAGTTATATAATTGAGTGGGTAGACTCTAAATACAATTTATTTATGTATTTATTTTTTATTTAACTACAGGAAAACTGATAATAATTGTTGATCGTTCTCTTCACTAAGTGCCGGTATTACAATCAACATAATACGAAAAGTTATTTGTAACAAATAAGCTAACTGTAGCAAATAGCGTTTATTTCGGTCTTACAATCGACAAATAGCCACTATTTACAAATTAGGAGCTGCGTGTTTTGTCGGATTCTATTGGGAGGTTGAACTGGCCGATAGCGCGCTATTCGATGAATACAGGGGTGTAAAAAATTCATAAAACTGATTTAAAAATAAAAATGAGATTAAAATAAATAAACCAAAATGATTTTAACAAACCCATTTATTGATTATCTATCACGAAAACTGAAAAATAAATAAATAATGAACAATTATTTATTTATTATTTATATATTTTCAAATCATTTTTATTGGGAAAATGTGTTCATTTATATTCAGCCCTAATAATCGGTTTGGTTTATTTGGATTAAGGACGCGTTCAACCGTGTTGGTCATAATGCACCACCAGTGGGGTAGGACGGTGGGGATGGGGGGGAACCCCCACACTTGTTGGCTTGACCCCCACAAAGGGGGAAGTCAAGCCAGTGTATGGGTGTTATTGACTAACTAATAGACTTGTTGGGTGATTTTTAAATTTTTTACTACAGTCGGGCTTGCCAAAAAAAAGGAAGATTTTTGCTATAACATTTTTTAGAAAGATTCAAGTTGTGACGTGGTTTGCGAGACTAGACTAGCCATCTATTTTAGACTAATACTCATTATATAAGTGTGCATGTTTTCACTCCCAAGCAGACTAGTCGACCGATTTCGGTCAAGTAATCATATCTTCAATGCAATATTAGCTTCAAAATTGTAACCCTTATTCATAATTAAAATTCACCTGATACGTGTTTTCAGGCCACCTATCAAGGGCACCTGTAAAAAAAAATCTCGCCTGCCCCCCCCCCCCCTGGTGAAAAACCTCCTGCAGGCTGGGGCTTCGCCCCAGACCCCCGATTTGCCAACCCACACATCGTAGGCAACTTTAGTGTGACCCCCCCCCCCCACACTAAAAAAATAGTTCCTATGCCATTAAACGACCATTCAACCCTAGGGGATATGTGGGGGAGGGGCCATTGCTGGTCAGAACCAGCCACGGTTAATGGGAAGGAAGGGGGCGTTTCTTGACGTCGCGGTCGTCATCCGTCTTTGTCATCGTGTCGGGGAGATCGTCAAGGAGAGGGCGAGGTGTCCCCCGACGACGATTTCCAGAGCTCGCCTCAGCTTCAGGTAGTAACTATACTGACTGCCCTCTACTTGCTGATGTTTGCGAGGAAGACTCTTTCTCTTGAATCGCCCTTGTTGTACGAATTTGCAGGAGCCATGACACTGGGCCAATTCTACCCATAGACGGTCATTAATTTAATTAATAATTCGCTCGTTTATTGTCCAGTATACATTGTTGAATTGATTTAATATGCATATTTTCCTCGTATAAGATTAAAGAGTCAAACTTCGTGGCCTTATTTTAAATAAGTCCTTATCACACCAAAGCCAAATACTTTGGAATGGGCTAGATGTAAAAAAAAAAAAAATTAACAAACAATTTAATTTTTAGTAGTAATAAGAAACCAACGCCCCGTGGTAAACATATTATGTAAATCAACGACTGTAAATATGAGCTTCAATTTGAGGGCTCGCCTTGGGTGTAGGGCTTACATATTGTAAGAGCAAAATGTTGAGGGGAAAGTCTTTTTTCGAGTAAACTTACAGGAAAAGTTATAAAAATGACATTCGTCATTGATAATAAGTGAAACAATAATGATGGGATGAGTAAAAAAAGTAAAAAAGTTTTCACAGACGGGACTCCGAACCGGCGACCTCTCGGTGCAAAACTAGGCACGCTAACCACTCGGCTAGCAGAGTCGGCAGGGGGCGTCCGGTCTAGAGCGATACTCATTCAGCCCGGTAGATATGCACGCATGACTAGCGCGAGTGTTAAAAAGCTTCACGATGACAATTAGACACTTTCAATGCTTTTTTACAACCTTCTGCACAATATTTCTTGAATGAATTCACAGCTGTATAAGCATTTGGTTTGCAATTAATGATTATTTTGGTATTAAAAATTCTCGAGGTGTTCAGTTCTCCCCCCCCCCCCCCCCCCTCCCCGAGCGTGGACTATCCACTCGATCAGAATGCTTCCAAATAGCATTGGGAGGAATTAACTTCCTTGCTAATCGCGAATAGGGTAGTAATTGGACGGATAGCTTATCCGACAGCTAACTATTTGTTACAGTTAACGTTTATTATTTGTTGATGTATACGGCCCTAAGTTATAAGTGAGTTTAGAATGAGTAAGTGCTACGTCTGCGGAATGCAATTCTATAGTTCCCATTTTATGACATAAGAATAATTGACGATGACTGCCTGGATATTTTCGTGATAAGATAATAAATATTATATAACTTTTTACTTTATATACATAACGATTTACCCATTTGTTTTGTCAAAGTCGTATAGAACCAGTATTTATTAATATTACTTATATTATGCACTGGCGAAACGAAGGGGGAGATTATGGTGTTCTACCCCCCCCCCCCCCCCCCCAACCTAAAAAACAAAAATACTAGAGTGTGATTTAAGAGAGTTGAAGAAAAAAATACTGATTCTAAAACGTGTTTACAGGCGTTAAAAACGTCAAAATGGGGGGGGGAAACGCCTTCGGCGAAAAGGCCTTCGGCGGCTGGGACTTTGGCCCCAGACCCCTTGGCAGTTAAGCCTCCCATTGTAAATTCCATGGATACACCCACTGGATATTATGCCCCCATGTTATGTTTGGTCTTGATTGTGAACGTGCATGGGTGGTGTCTCATTGCTCCTCTGTGTCCCGGCCACTGGTACCGGGTCCCGGCAACCTGAACCAGCCACCGGGAAGAATCGGAAAGCCGATCAGTTCCACAGAAACAAAACCTCCCAGAAAAAACAACCCAATTGAATTGTACCTCTCGTCTCGTTCCATCCAGCAGAAAGATGCTGATGGGTAGCGAAAACATTCGAACAAAGCCAAACAGGAAGACAGACAAGTCAGTTTCTCCAAACGCAGGGAGGGTAAACAAACATTTAGCCAAGTCGAAAGTAGTTTTTAAAGACACATCCTGGTGTTTTTTGGTCACACGCCGGAACTCGTCTGATCTCTTTTAGAAGTGGGGGGGGGGGGGGGGGGGGGCGAAGGTGACAATCGCGAGGAACGACTCTGACTGCTTGCTACATGACTGAGATAAGTTCTCACTGGCATAGCATCTGCCTGGGTTGATTGAGACTAAGGCTATTCGGAACGATGAGTGGTGATAGATACGGATGAAGGATGAATAGAATGGAGGAGGTAACCCGCGTACCGGCATGTAGACTACTCTTTTCGAAAAGTACCAATAGGGCCAACGGCTTTACGTCCCATCCGAAAGGACGGTGTAACCTTGACAGACAATCTCTTCCTCGGAGCTATACGGTACTAATGTATGTTTGAGGTGCAACTGCAATATGCAATTTCGTAGATAAAGATCCTAAAATGAATACAAATAAAAACCTAAGTTATAAACATATACAAGTATTTTGTAGCAACAAAACGCAGCATATTTTATTTTGATTATTTACACAAAAACATTATGGGTTCGTGCTGCAGATTTTACTTTTTTATGCTGGATTTAAATGGTGTTGCCAATCTGTATGAATGCATCTGCATCACCATTCTGAACGTCAGTTTGGTGGATAATCTGTTCGTTTTAAAGTATCATATTGACACATTGTTTATCTACTAAAATTCTCATTTTTTTAATCTAAAAGTTTTCTCCTTCAAGGTAATTTTAGTGAAAATCTATGCCTGTTTTAGGAATTACCAACTGTGGGTTGTTAATTGAGGAAAAGAAGGAAAAGTAGGAAAATTATTTAGGGGGGCGCGGATCGATATGGAGGCGAACGGCCACCCCCCCCCCCAAAAAAAAAAAATAAGAAAAAAAATATAAAAATAGTGACGCCACTGGCAGTAAGAGGCAAGAGGTGGTCGGAGGAGAGCGGTGTCCTAGGGGAGCATCTATGCACCCCCTCTGTCACGCGGGCGCATGGATTTGTCACCGCTTCAGATGACAAACGCCTTGACTTGAACCGTGACACCAGCAGTAGGATATCACTCGTGCACCCTCGAATATAAATCATAACAAGAGTGTTTTCATTTAGTTCGAAAACACTGTTTCTCCTGATTTACGACTCTTGGAGGTGGTGAGCGATGGCTCGACTTCGTGGTGCTATACACTTGAGCTTCCATCAGCGGCTACAGATTCAAACCTCGAGAGTCGAGACTGAACACTTGGCACATCTCTCTAGGTTCACTTCACGAAGACAGTAATGATCACACTGATGTAACAAACTTCGCACAGATTCTATAGAGGCGCATTTAAAAAAAATAAAAAATCACAAAAAATTATAAATAAACTAGGCTAGGCTAGATGATTTTTAGGGTTTAGAATTTTTGTAAAATCATCAAACTTGGAAAATTTCATATCTCTGTCTTTCGGGATTTTTTCATGATGTCAGTAATTATCTGATTGGTGTTACCAGGCTTTGCCACAGGTGCTATTGACCATGCAATTCTATACACGGGTTATATAGAGGCGCATTAAAAAAATCACAAAAAATATAAAATAAATTAAGCTACATTACCGTTTTAGGATTTAGGAATTTTTGTATTTAAAATCATCAATATTGGTAAATTGCGAGAATAAGAGGATTGGGTGCGATTTAAATAGCACTCCAATGTGCCATGTTGCGTACTTTCGTACTTTTCAAACTTACGGACAGGGTAATCATTATTTTTTCATTCTGTTTTTTTTCCGTCTGATAGATAACTAAATCTTATTTCTTCGTACATAGCCCTTTTGTTCTTTAAGTTCATAACATTTCCCCACGGGCCTCAAAGTCCCATAGAAAATGTTCATGCCGGTCCAAGTTTACTGCTTTTGTGTGACAAAGGGAAGTAAATTTGGGAAATTCAGGCCATGTACGTAGAATAACAGTTCATTTGCTGAGTAAAATAAAAAACATATTTCAAATCGGACGAAAAATGTTAGACGTAGTTTGGAAAAGTTACGAACGCAGCAAAGCACACTTTTGGCTCCATTTGGTGGCGCTCTCTAGTGTTATTCCGATCGTGTCTGTTCGAAGCAAGTAGGGGAGGTAAAGTGCGGCAGGATCTGGACACCGGATGTGCTTGTCAGCAGAATTCATAAACACAATTGTTATTTGAGGTTTGCTACAGCTTTTTACATCGTGTGTCGTAAGAATTCTAGAAATATTCGCTATCAGAAATTATTGACCATGATTATTGTTGTTCACATCACTATTAGGTCATTATGCTATTCGGAGACTACGAGGTGGTGATGGACTAGAGGTGAAGAACAATTACAGATAAATCTATGCCTTGTGCGGGATTCGAATCCGCGTCCTCCTAGTGTATATTTGCCAGCGTCCCCATAATATTATAATATGTGCGAGTGCGGACCGCGGACGATATCAGAATTTGAAGACTGTCTGAATATGTTTTATCGCGTTCTTCATTTAGAGATTATAATTTGATTCTCCGCAATGCGCGTTGGTAGAGCTAAGCACATATTGTTTGTTTTCGATTAGTAAGTTATTATATGATATATAGTACCCAAAATGAACCTTTATGCTATTTTCTAGATTATCGCGTGTAGCGTATCTTTCAGCACGATAAAGAAAATAACATCGTTCTTGACTAAAGTACGGTAGTCGGGTTAGGGCCTTTAGACCCGGTCATATCCATAGGAAGAAATTACCCATCCCATTATATACGTATAATGGTTGAAATTTTATTACAGAATATTTCATTTTATACTCTGGGGGCAAGCAAGTCTGCCAAGTAATGTTGTGGCTTGTTGGTCCAAAAGGATAGCGTACATGCGTCCCCTAGAAGAAGGTCGCTGGTTTCGATTTCGATTTGAATAACCCATAATCTAGGGTATAGTTCGCATTACATCCACTGAGAGTGTGGAGATTTGAAACGTCTTAGCATATGACGCACATGTTGTAAATGGTGTTCGAAGTGGTATGTCTATGCTACTCATCCGCGGTAGGAATCATGGCCCATCTGTGAACTACGATTTCAAATTCCCGATTATTTCGCCAGTCGATGTTATCGCGAGGTTCGGATGGCTTTAATTGAAGTCCCTCACTGAAATGAGGATCTGAGTGGGTGGGAAGACTCTCGGTTGTTTGCAATTATGATTTGTATATTTTTTTATCCTGCATTGTAACAATAGGGAATTGCATAAGTTCCTGATATCGGTAAAAGATAGGTGCAATGTAACGATATTCCTGACTCTAAAAATGATATTAACAACGTGGATTGACACAAATATTTCAATCGGAAAGAACAAATTCCAGACGTAGTTTCAAGTTTGAAAGGACGAAACACCTTGCAAAATACATGTTTGCCTCCATTTGTTGGGCCGGGATCTAGATAACGGGATGTGCTCGAATCCAATTACATAAAAACAATCTGCTATTTGAGGTTTGCTCTGGTCCAGCTTTTCAAATCGTGCCGAAATAATTCCATAATATTCGATATCAGAAATTAATGATAGTGATTATTGTTGTTGTAAAACGATCCTTATTATTGCCAAGTTTGCTATTCGAGACGATGAGTAAATGATAGATGAGCGTGAAAGACAATTAAAAAACAGTCCATTTTGCAGGATTCGAATCGCGTCCTCCTATAGAGAAATTCGCCAGCGTCACAATAGTTATAATATGTGCCACCGCGGACGGCATCAGAAAATTAAGGTTGCCTACATTATGTATATCGTATTATTTTGATTTCTATGATGATGATGATGATGGTGATTTCTAAACTACTACTTACTATTTTCTATTTTAAGATATAGTGAGAGGCGATGCTTTCAGCAGGAATATGTGCAAGAAAAGTAAAATCGTTTGTTATATAGTGCTCGGCTGTCAAAGTCATTTGGTCATATGCCAGAGGACAGACATCTCGAGAATTGTTGTCATATAATTAGACGTCGTAATGTACGAACTTACATATGTCTACGATTCTCGCTGGATGTAAGGCCTAGATGAAAATATAATTTTATTTATGGCACACATAATACATTTTTAAGTGATCCGATAATCGTGTTGAATTCTGGCGTCTCCCTCGGCGTGAATCGTGTCCAACTAGTTCGGACGCGTTTTCTTAATTTTAATGCCGATCTTTCGTTGGCGCATGAATTCACTCGTCCGGTGCCCACTGAAAATCAGTTGTCCGTGTTTACTGATAGGTAGGATGTCAACACGTAAGTATAATCGGTATGTATTTCGGCCTTAGGCCTATGAAAACAAGAATCACATCTTAGCAAAAGCATTGACGCCAAGGTGAACTGAGCACGAGCCCTTGCCCCTTGGGTACCGTCTCTTGCACGACCTAAATCGGTTTATCGCGGTTAAAACCGTCTTTATTCTTGTTCCTAACTCAAGACGAGTCTTTTGATACCCCATTTTTCTTTGTGGCCTGCAAAAACATTTACGTAATTCACATTCAATAGTACGTAGATATAAAAGCAAAATAGTTCAGTGTGTAGTACACGCGTGTCCTTGAAACCGGCGAATCTCACGCGACTCATCGCCACTTACTGCACATGGCCGATAGTTCGAACAATGCACACACAATGTAATGTCAGCTATGAGTTAAAATAGATACTGTCGTGGTCAGATATTACTCTTGCATAAGCGTGTTACTGAAAGTATCGTATTTTATACCACTGAGTGAAACATATCTTATTTATTTGATTGCGGATTGCTTACATTCCTATTATGAATAAAGATTGGTCATTGGCCCGTCTGTTTTTCTGATTGACGCTCACCATAGATACTAAAAAACCTACTACATCATAAAATGTCACCCACAGCGGAGCTGTGATTGTTTTGTGGACTACAGAATGCAGCATATACGTCGCATATTGTTGTTTAATAAAAAAACAAGTGAAAAAATGACTTGGTGATTGACTTTGGAAATGGCTTCGTGACCAATGGATCAGTGTGGAAAGTGATTGTAAATAATTTCTGTATTAGTTACAAGTTTTGGAATATAACATCGTCACAAACAAAATGCACTCATATATAAATGTGACTGCAATGTTTTTCGCCTTAAAGTTTTTGGGTCTCTAGATTTTGGAAATCAAATAATATTGTCAATTAAATACACGAGACGCGAGTCTCTAAACTGGGACATGAAGGATGCGCCGCAGGGAGGATTTATATTGAACAATTGCACCATAATCTAAGGGTTGTGGGGGGGGGGGCACCTCTAGTTTAAAGTCTTGATACAACAATGTCGGGACGGAATTGGAAAATTAGCGCGTGTCATAATATTTTTACCAGATAAATGACCAGATGGTAGTACTAGTAGTATATTTCTCAATTTCATTTTAATAGGAATCACTCCCGTATCTGTCATTCTGGGTGCATTAGCCTAATAAAATAGTGGTAACGCACTTTTCGGCTTCAAATCGTAGTGTTGCCCAATTGCTAATTTCATTGAGATTTCGAACGCCGAACGTCTATGGACAAGCGACTTATAGTATGTACCACCATCTAACGGCGTTGACGTGTTATTAAATTAACATAATAATAAATGACATAAGTTTTAACATTTGACTCCTAGCTTTGACCTGCACATTCGCCGCAATGGGGTTTGTAAAATGGTTCCTCGTCGGCGCTCGTCGGGAAGCTTCTGCACTTACCAATGTCAGTTTCGGAATTTATTGCGGGCAACTTGCGACAAATATAAGTATGTACAATCTGTCCTGCATAATAAACTTCTAGCAAAAATACTACGATTCATAATTTATTCTTGAGATGCGCCCCGTGATAAAAGTGTATATTCAGTAAAATAGTGGGTTGATGTATTAATCTTCTACACTACACTACTACCTTTCTAGGACATCTAGCGTAGGTGTAATTCGAACTCTGTGTCACGTTGGGTAGGCCTACACTGGCTTTGTGACCTGCGTGCTGTAATTCGCCAGAAAAAATTATATTATTATATTAGGCTGAGCAGCCAGACTTATGCACAATACCAAATGCGTTTTTTTTTTTTATAAATAACAATGTTGTTTAGTTTCATTTAGTTATCTAACCGGAAATTTACATATATTCCTACGTCATTCATTTGGAGCTTTTTAATCCTACGAGCTCAAGACATCCCAAATAAAATTATTTTGCATTCGTTGTTTCGGAGAGACACAAAAATTTGGATAACTTACCAATTACCGTGTTAATATCAAATTAAAAATGATATTACTTGGTATGTTATTCATTACAATTAACCACTATAAAAAGTATGAAAAAAATTTAGGATGAGGATAAAAACACTGCTAGAATACCATCTTCGCATCTATCAGGTTGTGTGGCAATGGGTTGACCTTGGCCGAACGTTGTAGCCAGTTGGCATTACATCATGCGAGCTGTCTATCTGTGCATTTACCCACTCTCGCGCTGGCGGCTATGTGCCCATTATTTTTATGCAGAAAAACTCGAAGTGGGGATAAATATGTTCACGCCTTCCCCTCCCCGTCCTTCACCCCGCAAAGATTGTAAATTCCAACAAGAAGTTCTTCGGGTGGTTATAAACCTCTTAAGAGTGAATGAACAAAATCCTTTGCTTGACAACCACGCATCAGATGACAACTTTGTGATTGGCAGGAAAAGTTCTTCCAAAAAAATAATGTAAAATAGGGATAGCGATCGTAAAGACTCAATAAAGAATGTTGACAGAAACCACAAGGAGGGAACCAGTCTGACATGGGTCGCTGACTAGAATTAGATTGAAGGTCGTGGTTACAGAGTTGACATAGCTTTACCGTCTTCCAATCCATGTAGCAGGCAATCGAGCCTCGCGATCGTCCCTAGGATCGTCCCCTGAGATATGTCTTACCTTGCGTCGTGTGTGGCGAGGCTAAATTACGATCTGGTCCACGGCAAGCGAGGGGGGTGGACGCCTCTCCTGCCTCTAGCATGTATAGTAGGCTAGATCCGCAGTCTTGGTTCACTTCCGTGACAATTTGTTGAAACCATCTTCAAAAGGAGTGTTTCCATGTTAAGTAGATGGGAGCGATTAATCCCCCCTCCCCCCCCCGCAAAAAATATTTTTAAAGTGGCGCAGTTTGGCAGGGGTAGCATATTAGACTTTAACACCAAATGTGATTACATATTGCCCTAATCAATAAATTATCATGTTTCTGTTAGTGCATTACATGCTGCACAAGCTAAAACATGTACAAACAATCAGTAAAATACTTTATTGCATAAAAAAAGCATAAATAAAACGCCAAATCGTCATTTTGAAAAGGAGTGATTGACGCTCAAATTTGGAACGCTCGCGCCGGTGCGGAGGTATTGTGGAGGAATGCCTAATCTAGTCTACTATGGGTGTTAAGATATCTATGCTCTCCTGCCTCGGGCATTGATAAAAAATCTAAAATAGACTAGATCCCATCTTGGCCACTTCCGGGGACAATTAAAGCCATCTTAAAGGGGTGTTTGATGTTAAGGATGGGGCGTTTGTACCCTAAAATTTTTTTAAAAAAAGGCCGTCATTGACAGCTAAGCAATTACCCAAAAAAAAAATATTCAAATTTCCCCTTTATGCAAAATTCTTATTGTTTGTTAGTGCATTTCATGCTGCCAAGCTAAAACCATATCAAAAAATCCAGTAAAATACTTTATTGCATTAAAAAAGCTAAAAAAAAACCCCAAAATCGCCATTTAAAAAAGGAGTTTGACCTTTCAATTTGGAACGTCGCGCCTGTGCGGGGTTTTGGAGCTGCGGATCAGCCATCAAGGCCTCTACCCTCCGTTACCCAACAACAAGATACTGCGCCTCTTCCTCTGTCCCCCAACGCGGTGAAACGCGGGCCGGCCACCCGCGGGGGATTCGACTTCGATAGGGGGGAAATAAAATTTAAAACGAGTTTTGGAAAAGAAAGTTATGCCCAGGGCAAAAGTAAAAGGTGGAGGCCCGGGGGGGGCTGGAGGGTCCGCGGCGGGGGAGGGATCCCCGTGGTCGCCTTGGTGGTAAGAAACCAGCTCTCTTCAAAAGAGGGGCCAATCGGTAGGGGGGGGAATTTCAGGGGTTTGCTCGCGAAAAAAAATAAAAAATAAATATATAATAGAAAAAACTGAAGTGAGTGTAAGAAAAGCGCGGGGAAAACCTTTCTAAAAAAATGGGGTTGAAATTTTTCTTTTATAAAGGGGAAAAATAATAGGTTTCCCGAGCGAAGTAATAGGGACTTCCATAACCCATAATGAAATTTTTTCAAAAGAAAAAAAAATGTCAAAAAACAAATTGCAAAACGATCAGCAATAAAATTTATACAATATTCCTTTCACTACTATCCAACGTTTTTTAGCCCATATATATCGCGATCACGAAGTTTAAAGATTGCAAATCATTACTGCCCACAAAAATTTGGTGTTTATTCGTTTAGAGTTTAGACTCATCTTTATTTTCTTTTTTTATCAATAAAGTTATTTTTATCAGTGTCATGTGGGGGTGTTCATTTTTTAAGTAAAATTTTTTTAAAAGTTAAACCGTCATCAATGAAGTGACGACGCGTTTCTCTCTCTAAAAGCAAAACCCAAAAAATCAATCAAACAAGAGAACCCCCCCCCGGGGGGGTATGTTTTTCTCTCAGTCCAGCCGGAGGTCGGTTACAACCCCCTCATCAGCCAAACCTCCTGAATAACGTCACCAAGTCCCAAAATTTTAGTGGATATTCGCGCTCTACATCGTGGGTAGAGCCCGTTGGTAAACTCAAGGAGGCTGAACGACACCTCGATAAAGGGAAACTCCTTGCACAGTGGCAGAAAGGGTAGTCACATTGACGTACTTTCCTAAGGTATAACGGAAAAAACAGGAGGTACGAGCGCTGATGTATTTCCAAGTTTGCAAAATTTGAAATTTTAGATAAAATTTTTTGAATTCGCCCTTTTTTGCACAAAGAAATGTCCGGTCCCTGACATATACGTCATCGCAGTTTACAATTAGGGAATGGGCAAGGCATACCAATATCGATACCTATAGCAAGTAAAAATTCGAAATTAAGTTATTATATTTATAATTTTGAAGTATTTTAAAATACATTTTTGGCCCCTGGTGGGTTAAAAGGGGTTCTGAAAGCCAAAAAATGCATTTTGAAAGGTTTTTGTAGTTTAATGACCAGGCACCTCCACCGTATGTTAGCCAGAAATGGCTCCTAGTATATGAGACCCGGCACCTCCACCTATTTTAATAGTCAAAACATTTCTGTATGATAATATCCCGGCACCTCCACCTAGAAAGTCAGAAAGGCTTACTAGGAGACCCGGCACCTCCACCATTGTACAAAAATACTTTTTGCAGAATACCAGTACCTCCACCAAAGTCAGAAAGGGATTCTATGAGAGACCCGGCACCTCCACCATTTGAACATCAAATCTTTTCTGTAGAATCCGGCATCTCCACCATTTCAGTTATAGGCACTTAAACCCAAGATTTGAACAAGTAATTAATTGTTGGAAAGTTCTGGCTACAAGTGACAAGGGGTTTTTCTATGAAACCAGCATTTCCCAAACTACGGGTAACGATTCCAACGTCAAATGTGTGTATAATGATACAAATATACAGCCCAAATATCGATACCAAAAACATTCCCAGATCGAATGTCGTATCCTGACCGAAATCGATGTTTTTCTAGACAGCCCCAGAGTATAAACCCGTACTATGCTCAAAATATTTTGAGAAAGTTTACATAAGTTCTTAATTTTTGTCTCCCTGTTAAAATCAGAAAGAGTATGAGTTTTTCTTCGATGTGGTCAAAGTGAAAATGTTGGTAGCGGTGCTTCTCCGAATTCCAAAAACTGTTATTTCCAAAGACAGGAATATTAACGGTAACTTGCGAGAGGACTCTTTCAGAGTGTGTGTCTCCAGCAGACGCCTCGTGAGGCAACAGGGGGAAAGGGGGGGGCGACGACTCTATACTGCGACTTAGGCGAGACAATCGTCTGTCCCTGAAATGTGCCGGGTATTTTAATTTGGAAAATAAGACCAATTTAATAGTTGCCATCCATGGCTGTTATGTAAGCTGACATGACGCCCAAAACAAATTGACGCACAACAATTACATTTTCCCGGGTTTCGGTATTGCATTCACCCACCAGTTTTTTTAAACCCCAAAAGGGCATCTAAACTGATTTCCAAAATCATTAAAGGCGCTTCTAATGGGGGGGGGGGGGGGGGGGGGGGGGGTGAGCCCTCTAATTTCCAGGGATTTGATGTGCCATTTGGTTTTATCACCTCTGTGTTTGCGAGAGGGAAAGAGAACCTTTCAGAGTGTATGTCTCCAGCAAAAACGCCTTAAGAGTACAGGGGGGGGGGGTCATTGCCTCACGAGCGAGACCCAACGTGCTCCTGTTTATTTCCTTTCTCCGCGCGATTGTCCGCGGTTTTTTAAACTAACCCCGACTAGCTAAGTTGCTGGGGGCGAACATAAACCCAACTAATGGGGTCGCCAAACGCGACCCACCAATCAAGCAACAGAATTTAAAGTGCAGGCGCCCCGGACGATCTCTAGTGGGATTAAATCAAGTTTTAATGAGGGCTCTGAGTCTGGCGGGAGAGTTGTGTCGCTAAAGCGCGTGTTTTAGGGAGTTGTAGCCTCGTGTTTGGGAGGGGTGGGAGTGAAAGTGTAGCCTGCAGGGTGTCGAGGAGTGTAGCCTCGTGCGGGAGCGTGGAGAGTAGCCTCGTGCGGGGTGTCGAGGGAGTGTAGCCTCGTGCGGGGTTTGTCGGGGGGTGTTATTTTAGTCTCGTGCGGGAAGCGGGGGGGAGAGTGCCTCGTGAGGGTGTCGAGGGAGTGTAGCCTCGTGCAGGGTGTCGAGGGAGGTAGTAGCCTCGTGGGGGAAAAGCGTTGGGAGGGAGGCGGGGTGTGTGCTTGGGGGTGCGATCGCTATCACAATGTTGCCCAACTTTATTGCTAGCTCCCAAACAGGAGCCATGAAGAAAAAAATACTGGTGTAACGTACTTATCCAAAAAGTGGAAAAGTAGAAAAAAAAAATTTTTTTGGTTGATATTTTAAAATTGTGTATAACCATACGAAGACAAAATCTTTAAAAAAAAAACAAGCCATGTTCCTTTCTGTATCATTTTTCTCAGTTTAAAAAAATGATCTTTGATCAATCGAAAAATGTATTCGTAGGTAACGAAAAGTACGAACGTACATTTTAGGCTCGAATCGTAGCGTGCATGCTAATTTGATTGAAATCTTCGTCAAGTCGTACACACTATGCAGCTGTGATATTGAATATATTTTCCCAAATAAGGCAACTGACTTTTTAGTCGTATATCGGCAAGCCAACTCAAGCAACATTTTTGGACAATATGTTGACCGTCTATCGCACGATTTTTCATGTTCCCTTTAAGCTACAATGTATACCAACATGTAGTACAGGGAAAGGATTACTTATTACTGATAAGAGAGACGTGATCGCAAGCAGGTGTGTAGATGGGGGGGGGGGGGGCTCCCATACACCTAGACGTTGTTTACAGCTAGGCACAGCCCTGCAAGATCTCTCCTTTGCCTCGCAAGTCACACAACACGTCTAGTACGTGCTTTTCCTCCTTGGCGCAGAGCAGAACGTGCAACAACGACTCCGCACGTGTTCGGGAAGTCAGTGGCGGGAAGCTAGCAGCACGCACACATGTAAGAGTAGGATATGTATACGCGTATGTACGTGTGTTTACTGTCTGTATAAATGTTGGGGTAGTGGAGGAGTGGCGGGAACCCAGCACACGCAAAGCATGCCATGATCGAGGGCGTGAATTAAACAGTGGCAGCTGTAGTACAGGTATGCATGCTAAAGTGTGATGCGTTGCAGTGGCGGGTTGGGCTTAGGGGACAACGGGCAAGTGCCCCCCCTCAGGTTCAAAAGTTCAAATCGCCAAATTTGATTTTTGGACGGGGTTGAGATGGGACGGTTGTGCCCATGTTATCGATCATAAGAAAGTGTAATACACATTTTACTTTTCCACTATTTCGAGGATTTGATACTGGCAGATGAACAGCAGGCAAGAAGCTACAAGAATTCAGGAAGAATATATTATTATGGTGCTTGGACAATCAGGAGGAAAATGTCCTAGAGTCCTCAGCATTCGCATCTATGATAGAGGAATACTTTGGTAATTTAATATGCCGAATTTACGTGATATGTACCTCATAGGTGGCTCTATATTTATTTTGTGTTTTTTTTCGACATTCTGCTGGTAAACCCAATCTTTTCCTCCGGACCAGGACAGACAGACAGACAGACAGAAAAAGACAGCAGACAGACAGACACGGCGCGACCACTAAGAGACAGAGTTCTCCACCAAAACAAGACAAAAGAAGTTCTTTTTTACTCCCATGCGAGCGATCCGTACGGCGGCGACTGAACTAAACGTGCCGCAGACGAAGACGAAATCATACAGAGTGGTGAATCTCTCTGCTTGTACTCGTCATTCATCCAGCGCCCAAGTTTATGCGTGTGTAAACTAGCTGCACTAAAACTAAGAGGCGCTTGTATCAAAATGGAAGTCGTCGTCGTCGCCGCGGAATAAAAACTTGTCGTCGTCAGCTCTCCTCTCCTACAGTCGCGGTTGAACGAACCGTCAGAGACAATCCACCCGTATCAAGATGAAAGAGAGACATTTCCTTCCAAGGCTTTTATTCTGCTTTCGGTGAAGCTCACTATAGAAAAGAAATACTAAATTGAGGTCATAAAACAAAAAAAGACTGAGACCCGTTCGGGGTGAAAAAAAGAATGATATGAGGATGAGAATGGAGTTTGGCTATTTTAAACGGATACAAAGTCAAACAACGCCGTGATTAGTTTAGTTCCACGTTAAGCAACATTTCGGGATTTTTACGGCTCGAGATATGCCGGAGGGATCCTCTTCCGAAGGTAAATAACTTATAACTTAAAAAAAATATTATATAATATAATTCGCAAAAAAGTCAGGTGGATAAGTAGGCCCCAGTGAAGTAAAACTATTACTTTTAAAACCCCAAAGGGAAGCTCTGGGGTCGTCGTCGGGGATTTTTCCCCTTCCCCCGAGACCTCCCCGACGACGACGACCATACAACAGAAAGAGATAAAGACCCTGACGACCCGACGGGAGAACTCCCCCCCCCCCACCCCCAAAATTTCCTGGCTGGAAAACCTTTTGGTGCTTCTTGATGGTGGTTCTTGAAACCCATGGGATTTTTTTTTCCCCCTCCCCTTTGGCTAGGGGGCGCATTATGATGACCAAACGATTACCGCCCCCCTTTATCCAAATAAAATTATTAAAATATTTTATACACCGAAAAGGTACTATCGGCTAAATTTTGATATTGTTTTGGGGCCGAGAAAGATTTTTAGTCTCACATTTTGGCATCGGGGCGTTATTCTAAAAAAACCCCGGAAAGTCTCAAGAAACGCCACGCTACTCGACATGGGCACGTACGCCTGGGGCCCCCCAGCGGGTCAACATTACGCTAAGACCTGCAAGAAAATTTTCCCCCCAAAACTGTCAATCTAAAAGTGACGTTAATAACAGCCGTGCCGGGGGCGATAACACCGAGGGTCTACAAAAGTGCGTGTTTGTGCGTGGGGGGGGGGGGGGGGGGGGGGCCTTTTTCCCCTTTGCTCCCCCCCTCTACAAACCGCGTGTCGGGCCCGCCCATGTTTTGGAATAGTCTTGTCCACCAGATGTGGGAAACAACTATTTAAAATTTATCAATTTTTATTTTAATAGGATACCCGGCACCTTTCCCCCAAATTTTTAAAAAAGGGATTTCCCCTCACCTCTTTAAGGGGTATTTGTCACACATTTAACGGAACTCGGCGCTTGGTGCATGTTTTTTTTAGATTTTATTGGGGGGCCCAAAAACCCAATTTTTGAAAAATATTTTTAAGTTGTAACATAGTTTTAACCATGTTGAAGATTGTTGATAAAATTTTTAAGGTCTATCACTGTTTATAAAACACATTTTTGGTTCAGCGAAGCGAAAAAACTTTAATTATTGCCCCCCCCCCAAAAAAAAAAAGCTGGGGGTTTTTTTTTTTTTCCCTCCCCAAAAAAATTTTTAAATTTTTTTTAAAGAAACTTTCCGGGAAACCCCAAAAATGGGGGGGTTTTTTTGTGTTTTTTCTGTTTCGGAAAAATTTTTTTTTCTTTTTGTTTACTGTTAGACCGTTGAAAAAATTTTCAAAAAAACCCTTTAACGTTGGGGAATTTAAAATAAAGTTTTAAAAATTTAACCCCATTTTGAATGAAGAAATCAAAAAAACCCCAAACCAAGAAGCTTTGGGGGTTTTTTTGTTTGAATGTTTTGACCCACTCCAACCCCCCACCGGGAAATTTCGATTGGGGGGGGGGGGGGGGGACCCGAAAAAAAAAAACATAATTTGTTGCTGTTTTATTAAAAATAAATCCCAAAAAACCAAAACGTTTCTTTTTTCGGCAAAAACCCCTTTTTCGGATGAAAAAGGTTTTTTTTGTATTTTTTTTTTTTGGGGTATTTTGGTTTTGGAGTACCCTTTTTTTATGGGGAAAAAAAAAAAAAAAAAACATGATGTTTTAATTTTGGGGGGATTTCCCCCCCCCCCCCCCCCCCCGAAGAAGTTCCTCCCCCATAGGTTAAGCCTGCGAGACTTTCTATGGGCCCCTGGGGTGATAGGATCCCGGGACCTCCCCCATTTTCACATTCAGTTTTTAGACAGAGCCGGGGACGTCACGCTCCTTTTAGTTAAAAACGCCCAAGATTTGTAGGTCCATTTTTTTTGTGATGGTACAAAAACTATGATATACCACTGGTTCGGCCCGCTCAGGGACACTGAAGTAAACACCGATCTATGTGGAAAGTAAGTATAAAATAAGTGAGAAACAAAAACATAAATTTAGGAGGAATGTGCTGGTTTAAACTCGCCACAGGGATAAAACTTTGGAAAATAACCGGGGGGGGGGGAATGATCAGTACACGACGGAGAAATTTTTTAAATAATTTTTTGCGCCCCCCTTTTTAGGCACAGCGAAAAGGGTTGTTGCTTGGATAGTGGTATGCGTATCATTTATGCGTTGTGGTTGGGGAAATTGCCCTTTCTGTAAATCCCCTAAGAAAAGAACTGAAAACAACACTCCAAATAAAAAAATAAATTAATAAATGGGAAAAAAAAAATCATATTTGTTCTTTTTATTTTGGAAAGAGCGCGTATACAAAGTCCGACACCAAAACAGATAAACAATAAGCGCCTGCTTGGCCGACATGGTGTTGATGTCGCACGCCAGCGGGTTGCCCCCGTCTGACATGACAGGGGCGGGTGGGGCACCCAGCACAGCAAAACCCCCCCCCTCTCCCACCCCGAACAATGGGTGGATGAGGCATTTTTTAAACGGTCGAGGCAACTTCTATTTCCTCCGACTTTTTTTCGTGTTGAAAGGAATACATTCGGTGTAAACAAAAACCGAGTTCGGGATCACTCCTCGTCGAGTCTATTTGCTTTGTTGTCACTCTCGGAGGTTTTGTGAGCGAACTTGCCCCAGGGGTGTTCCGGGGGGTGATTACTGGGGACAAGAGAGAACCCCAAGGGAGACCGTAAGGATTTCCCCTGGCGGGGGAGAACGCACAGCCACCTAGTCATTTGCAGTGAAGGCAATGTGTCCCACACCTCCGGATATCAGCATATTGGAGGCAGTGTCAAGACAAGTGATTTAAAATATTTCCCTATTTTCCTTAGAAGAAAAACCAAGGAATATTTCCAATAGACGAATTTCAAAATCACTAGCGAGCACCTTTTATCGTACGCAAAGCATTGTGGGACTGTGCAGTCTGTCACACACCTTAGCACTCCCCTTGTCCCACAAAGCCTTGCGAGCTATACTCACGGCCCTGTCGATTCTGAATTGCCCAAGAATATTATCTTTGCATTAAGACTTGAAGCATGTTTATTAAGCAAGCAAGACTTATTCAGACTATGAATTATTAGGGGTGACATTGACAATATTAGTAATCCATTCTTGAAGTGTAGAGCTGGCCTCTTAGATGACATGCTCAAAGTGTATCGAGAAAGATCTATATTTTGTTATTTAAAAAAAATCGTATTAAGAGTCTACCTACTCCTAGTCACGTAGGTAACTAATTTTCAGTGGCAGACCCAGCTATGCACTCACTTGCCTCACCTCGCGAGCCGCCACTACTTCACGGCCGACTGCACGACTTTGACAGACAGACAGACTCTACACATGGCTTCGTTATCTTCATTACGTAACACGAGGTACAGACATATAACCCACATGGCCTCACATCTGCGCGTCACTTGGTAGGGGTGCACTCGAAAATAGGGCCCATTTCCAGCACCAGCCATAAACTTCGAGACGAGAAGCTCTAGTATAAACCGTAGAGGATAAACGACGTCGCGGCGAATCGATATTCGATAGCTCGTCTTCCGAGTCTGGAATGAGATACGTCAAGTTGTCCTAGACATGGCGTAAACATTGCCGAGATTGAGTATGGTACACGTCGACACTCGACACACACTATAACACAATACTCAATGGCGGTTGTATTCTCAGCCCCAAGGGAGTAAACTTGTAGAGACTTCTAAAGCAGGGATCTTTCTCACCTTAGGCTAGTCAACAAAGTCACCAAAGTTGAATTATTTAAGAGGCTTCAGTGCGACGCACGATGTTTGGGTACAGTACTTTCGTACTTTTCGGAATACATACGAAAGAAATCAACAATTGTTCTTGTGCTGTTCTCCACACTCAAAGAAAAAATCAGTCACTTATTTTTTGGGAAGAGTCCTCGAAGCCCACGTATAATTTTCATTTTTGGTCGACATTTAAAAAAATGTGTGACCAAAATGACCATTTTTAAAGCCATTTCCGAGGGTTTGTTGGCCCATCACCTTTATGAGTATGCACAAAATAAATTATAAACCAATGCATGGAAAACTGTAGGAGAGTTCGAAAAGTACGACCTCACATTTTTGGCCAGAATCGTAGCGCGGCTATGCAATAATTTGATTGAGACTTCGAACCTCGTCCAGTCGTATTCTACGCTGTTAGTTAAATTATAATAAAAAATAATAATAATAATAATAATAATAATAATAATATAATAATAATATAATAATTAATAATAAAATAAAAAATAATATAATAAAAATAAAATGTCTTATTTTAATCTTGGCGAAGCTTAAGCCATAAGGCTTTTGTTCTGCTGAACAAGGCACAATACAATTAAAATTTAAACACATAAAAAATTAACCACCACAAGTGAACAATACAAAGATATAAAAATGACATTTCTTAAAACAAGGCATATTATGTAAAGCCGAAAACAAATACCACAAACTGATTGTAATTTAAACTTTCAATTAATTTACTAAAGTTGTTTTGTTTTGTACGAGTTTTTTTAAACATTTAACCCTTGTCCGCTTTTTTCCAAACTGAAATATGTCTGCCAATGGTGGGTGCTGTGCAGTGTTCTGTACATGTATTAATTACACAGCTAGAATATTCTTTTTAGACGAAATAAATATATTCTGTCGTTAAAACATGCTTTTCTCTTTATAGGCATTTAAAGGATTTTTGATTGCATTTTTTTAATCATGGAAAACGACGGGTGCTGACGTCAGGACCGAACCTAGAAAAATGAGCGCCAAAAGATACTAACTTCATGCAGCGTAACGTGGGATCCAGTGGACGCCATTGTTTTTTGTTAAAAAAGCGGGGTGGGGTGGGGATAGAAAAAAAATTTTAAAGGGTTCCTAAAAAAAAAAGTAACCCATAAGATTACTAGGACTGTGCGGTAGTGGTTTTGATAGTCGGAGGATAAGGGTACTAAACTGATGGGTTAAGGAAAGGTTTCTGCATGCGAAAATGGATTTTGAATTCAATGTGTGAAGAATCTTACAATGGGATTTTCTCAAAAATAGCTTTCTATTGTCTGTATCTTTATTGAATGGCATTGTCTGAACCGGCACCTCCACCAAAAAACATTACTAAATCCTGGACTGGCACATCCACCAAAAAAGTTTGTAAATCCTGGACCGGCACCTCCACCATCTCCATACGAATATGTTTTGCTACCCGAAAATCGGTGACCTTTTTGGCAGTCAGATAGGACCTCAAATATCAGACCCTATCCGAAATTTCGGGTACACGCACACGGCTCAAGATAAAATTGTGCATATTTGGAGATTTAGGCTACATAGTAAAAATAAATTACAAAGTAATAACATTATTTCGTCCCGATATTGATTGTTTAAGAATGTGATATAGAATGTAAGATAATGGACAAAAATAAGGTTACGTAAAATATTTTAATAGTATAGAACATTAGAAAACGATTCACTCTTATATCAGAAAAACGTGATACAACCATGCAATACGAATATTATCTGATTTCCACTTCGCAATAATATGTTAACACCCAATTAAACTGTACAACCCCAATTTTTAAGACAATCACCAACTGGCGACGCAAAAGTGTGTTCAAATACATTTTATGGCCGCTTCAAAAATTTTAAATTTCTTGTGCACACACATTTCTTCCTTAAAACAAAAAGGTTTCCTGTTCCGTCGCCCCCAACATTTTTTCATTCTTGCATATTTCGCCCACGGCATGAGAACATTCACACGTCCTCTAAACATATTTCCTCTTGTAATAAAAGCCAAACCGAAATTCCTCGCACTTGTTCCAATGTTGAATAAAATTCCACCGGTTTTAATATGAAAAGCTAGAATCTCTCTCTCTAAACAAACCCCTCTCCTTTGCTTTGTGGATATACAGGAAGCGTCGAGATTTTAGCCGGAATAATTCAGAAGTATAGTCTGAACTGAGGCGGGCTCATTTACACCACTTGGTTTGTGTAAGCTCGAGATTTACATGGGTCAAAGACACACAACAACGACGCCCACAACCTGAAGTAAGGCGACGAACAACCCATGAATAATACGGAGTAAACAAAGGTATAGCGTTCGTTTAATTCATGATGTCTAGGAAGCTTTCAAACAAGCACTGCTTTCAGAATGAGCTTTCCGGGGCCCATTTGTGTTTTGTTAAACGTAGTTAATTTATGTTGGAATATTTGGGTGGGAGCTTTTAGCCACTCCTGTTGCCGGATGGGATTGTAAGGGGAGGGTATAACATTGCGCATTTCGTGTTCGCGTTTTTAGAAATGACGCCGACAAAATAATGGATAAAAATGTAGGCATTTGCATCTTCCGTTTAGGAATTAAGCTATTTCAAACAAAAAATCCCAACAATTTAAACAAAATTGCTACTTTTCTAACACGTTTTCATTACGATCTTGCTCGTTTGTATTATAGATAAATCAAATTATACCTTCAGGAATCCAATTCATAAATAATTATCACAAAGCAATGACCAAAATTCAACTGGCTTACAAAATATTGACTTGCTGCTTCAATTATTCAAGTCATTCCATGTAAAATATATCAGCTAATTTTGTATGTGTTTTTTATGTCCTAATATTCCAATGATGTAGACAACACTACACAATTAAAAACGAAAGCCAAATCGAACAAACTTGACGAAATATTATGAATAGTTTTTACATTTTTTTCACAAGAAAAAAATATTTGAGAAAATAGACGAATAACTTATTTATTTTTGAGCATATCGTTGTCTTTGGAGATTCAGATGGGAAAGATGATTTCTGTAATCAGGACATTAGAGTGTGTCCGCCAGTATGATCTCAACACGTCTTCTGGATTCGGGATCGAGTATGACTTCAACTTCGGGACATAGAAAACATGTGCAAGAGATTCAAAAAATGCAATTGGTCATTCTGAAAAATCTCCGCCAAAGTTTCGCACAATGTGCCGCCCAGTTGCCTGTAAACACGCGAGTCAACGAGAAGCCAACTGGTAATAAAACGCGAGGTCGGAAAATGGGGCAAGAAAAGCGCACCAAGCTGCACGCACTGATTTGCCAGATGCCTTGTCGGGGAGATGGGGGGGGGGGGGGGACCTTCTCATCCAGAGATATCACGGGTTTTTTGTCGCCGCGGCGGAAATGTTTGCCGCGGTATGAACTGGGAGCCAAGATGTTGGGGGGAGGAACACCAAGACGTGGGTGTAGTTGCACCAGAACAAACTAGGAACTCCCTAGTGTATTGGCCAGAGATCAACAATAATTTTTATATAACTTAGCAAAGTAGGTATACGATTATAAATATAAATAATATATCAATAAAGTTGGACACAAAACTATTTTTATATGCACTACCTATGGGGCTACGGAATATCTACCGGTTTTTGTGTTTTTAGCTAAATCAGTACTGAGAACTATATTTTGTAAAACACTCACAAAATGCCATTTTTTTTTTTTTTTTTTTTTTTGTTTTTTTTATATTTACAAAAATGAATGTTTTTCCATGCTATTTGCGATACAGTTTAGTACTGTATTCAACGTTTTTATAATAGTTATATTGAATTGAAATGTCGCTGATTTTCATCACATTTACCGTACACTATTATAGAAGTGAATGAAATAAATACCCTCATTTAGGGTTTTGGTGGAAAGGAAAAAGTAGTATTGCTACAAAACGGACAAATTTGATACAATTGCAAACAATTTCTTAATGAAAACTGCTTAAAAATTAAAATCATATCTCTAATCAGTCAAAGTTTTTTTTTAAAACGACTAAAGGAATTCATTCTTTGGATGGAAAGGTCATTTCTTCTTTTAAGGAGAAAATTAAAACTTTTTTTTTTTTTTGTTACTTCCCCCAATCTACCCCGGGGAAGAAAAATAGAAAAAAAAACCGGTACAGAGTCGAACACCGTCTTACCTGGAGTAACAAAAAACGAAACGTTATAAACTCTGCAGGAGAACACTTTGTGATTAGACAAAGGAAGCAACATTTGAAAAAGATAGCCTGGGGGAAAGGAAGCAATAGATTATATGATTGCAGATTATTCATAACATTTGAAGGGAACGAGAATACAGAAAGGCATCTGCCCCATAGTACGCTTACCTTATACAAACTTATACAATTAATTTTAAAAATACAATAAAATAGTTAATTTGTATGTCTCTAATTCGATTAGGATGATAATTGAGAATGGGGTTGGCCAATGCATTCCCCTCTCTTACCCCTGTTATACAATTGACTGTGCCGTGGTGTTTGATCTCTCTACGTACCCTGTGGGGGGGTTCTGAAGGGAAAAAGACCAGAATCATAACAAGAAAGGGTATAGGATGTGGGGTAAGGAAAACCCTATCCTATTCCTCGGGTGTGTTTTAATATGTCGGCAGGCAGGTCACAAACAAGGCGACATGGTACCAGGGCCATCAAGTGAGTGTGTGTGCGAGGCGTGAGTGTTTTGTGTGCGCGTGTTGCGCGTGAGATGCGAGCAGGGGCACCCAGAAAATGGATGTGATATATACCCCTCAGCGCATCAACTCAGGGTTTGGGGAAAGACGTTAAAAATATTATCGAAAGACTTAAGACTTTGAAAAGAAATTTTCCTCTGTAGCCCAGCCTTGTAAGGAAGGAGACGATAAAGCAATAACTATACCGTGTTACACTATACCCTTAAAGTCTGAAATAGGAAAATTCGCACAGACAGCTATCGTGCAAAAACTATAGCGCAACCAAAACGCACGCCGGCCTAATAAACACCAAAGCAGAACTAAATTTAAAACACGATATTTTGTTGAGCTGTGTATTGATTAATTTCAAATTGTGTACGGTACACGCTGTTTGGTAACTACTTTAGCTATAGAAGGGACGTTTGTTTAGGTATAGCGCTAAACAAAGAAATCGATATTTCCATACAATATCGATATGCAGGAAAATTTCGCTATCGAGATTTGAAATCCATATCGAAACACCAAAATGTTAAAAAATCAACACAAAAATTCAAAATATTAAAAAGAAAAACGATTTACGTTTTTTTTTTAAATATTATGGTGAATTTTTTTAGTATTTATTGACAACGGGACTCAGGTCCCACAAGTGCAATATAATATAGGTGCCGGGTCGTTAAACGAGAAGTATATACGAAAAAATCGTTATGAAGGTTGGCGATACTTTAGGTTATGAATGTCTTCGAAAATACACATTTTTAATAGCAGGCCGATATTCATAAGTTTAGATAATTATTTTGTAAGGATTTGTAATTTTATCCTTCTTGGAGTTTTAAAAGTTCCCAGAAACTTGGTCGAGCCTAGCCGAGGATAAATTTGAAGAAATGCCCCTATGAGCGTTTGGGGGCGGTTTCTGGATGAGAGCTAACAACAGAGCCAAACAGTCAATCACAATCAAACAATGTCCCCCCCATGGCGCACTTGGTTTCATTGCTGTGGGTACGAACCTCGTTAGCTTTAATACACGTGACCATGACGGGATAAGTCGTCTACATAGCCACACTCTATAAACTAAATTTTTTAATAGTATTTTTTAGGGCGCTTAATAGTGGGAAAATTAATTGCACCTCACTATTATCTATAAAGCCGTTTAAAATGCGACAAATAAAATAAAATAAAATAAGATAAAATAAAATGTAAAATATTGCTTATGTCGACTTATTGTGTAACGCAATCACGGCGGAGGACGCTTTTCCCAAAGGGATGTGGTGAAACTGAAGAGTAGAAGAATAAAAAAATTGAATATTGCTAAAAAGCGAAAAGCCCCCATTGCAGTCCAGCCTCCGTCCCCTCAAGATGTTTTTTTGGGGTCACCGAATGCCCATTTTTTCCGCCTTTTACAATCGCCGAGGGGGAAAACTCTGGGCATTTTACCCGGTCGACGGGGGCTCGAACCCAAGTCTATCTATCTAGCCCCAACCAAAACCTTTCACATAGAACTGTTGTTGAAATAAGGCAGGGAAATTCACATTCTTTGCGGCCGGGCCGGGTTTTTATATACCGTCGAGCCCAACCCAATGGGGGGGCGCTGCCAACTAAAATGACGCCCTTCATTGGAGACGTGTTCCGGAAAGAAATTTTAAATTTGTGAGCTTTCCCTTTCTGTAAAATTTTGGGGTTTTTTTTTTATTTTATTTCGAAAAAAAGTATCAAGCAAAGTTTTGTGTCACAAAGTTTCCACTTTTTTTTTGATGAGAAGAAGAAAGTTTGAAAAGGTACAAAGCATTTCGTAAAAAACTGTTATTATCTCTGAAGTTTTTCACTTTTCAAAACTAGAAATAAAAAAAATATAAAACGAAATTTTAATATTACTTCCTCGCTCCCTCGAGATAGCAGCAACCTAATTTGCCAGTGAAAATGCGACTCTGTTATTAAGAAAGTGAAGTCCCGATACCAATCTCTATGGTTATAAAACATATTACATTTTAAAACCATTTCAATTTATTAACTTTCTTTGTCATAACATGATTCACACTCTCAAATTATATCGTCTTTGAAAGAGTCTTGGCAATTCTTTTAAGCTCCACCTATCAAAATCTCTGTTGTCATATATTTTGTGTTTTAAAAAATAACTATATAGTACGCCATAGGACTAGGTCTAGTCGAACTGATACAGTCTTGTCCTCCAAAATTAGGATTTTCTCTTTCGGGATTTAGTCCGGGATTGGTTCCAGAATCAGGGGAAAGGAGCAAGACTTCGTCCAATATAAAGAGTTGTTGGAACTATATTGACTATAAATACCTGATAATACTACAGTTGATTTCTTGATTTATTAAACGCATTACGCAACTACATGTTGTTACCATTGACATTGATAGAAAAAACAATTTAAATTTTTACTAATTGGCATAATTATTTACAATTTAAATAAGTGTTTATTGGACATAACACTGCTCATTATCAATATTATATTTATGATATTTCTACTTTTATACAAAAATCTTTTTGAAACTAAGGGTTGAACGGTTCAACCCTTAGATTAAAAAAGATTGAACCAGCATATGCACACATCTGTACCGCCACTGTCAGATCCTCCTACCTATATTATATACAATTGAAGCATGCTGTGTACATCCCTAAAAACACGTATATCCTACAGAAATGTTCATGCAGCATTGGATTAGATTAGCCACGTAAATTAAGGCGTGCCAGAAATACTGATATTTCGCCATCATTGTCGAGCAACCTGCACTGAATTAGGGAAGTACGTGAAAAACGCACATGTCACGCGTGTCAATCAATGACGGCAGATTGATTACATTAACATCCTCACCGCGCTATAGAAGGGGAATAACTTCGTTGGGGGGTTCAGTTGTAATTGTAGTACACGTGTACAAAAGGTACCGCAGTTTCATAATTACAAAGCAAGAACCACGACCACAACATGCATTATAGGCCTATACATAATTGAACGAGTGAGCGTAGCGAACGTAGTGATTTCCATTCGACTTAAACGGCCCTAATTGTTTTTCTGCGTGCGTGCGTGTGTGTGTGTTGTGTGTGTGTGTGTGTGTGTGTGTGTGTGTGTGTGTGTGTACGTTGAAAATCAGCCGAATCGCTGAACAGATTGCGCTGAAATTTTAAACAGACATCCGGTACGAGTTTATTGAGAACTGCTAACAAAATCAGCAAGATTCATTGCGATTTAAACCTACAAGAAATGATTAATGAAAAATAGACTTCCAATGTTTAGAAATTATTTTAACGACAATGTTTTAGATTTTGAAAATATATTTTTTGTTTGTTTTTCGCCTGGCCGTGTAATGCCGTGCCAATGCAAGGTCTGTCGAATGTTGGACGTCAAGGTACACCCAAATTCCGCTCGTAGATTGAGTAAACCTTGCAATATTTTCACGTATTTCGTACTGGCTATGTTTACCATAGTAGGCCCTATTGCCACAGATGATGGACTACACTGCGTTATATGCATTTCAAAACATGTTTAATTATTTTTTAAATACAATCTAGAAATTACAAAATCTTTCCCAACCAGGGGATTGAACCCACGTCTCCCACATTTCGGCTACAAGGGCGCTTTAGCCAACTAGACTAGGGAAACGCCAAAGTCGTAGTTAGACGAGTGAGCGAGTCATGTGGTGGGTACCCGGGAACATTTGCATTTAAGTTTGATAATTATATTCGTATAAATAAAGAGGTATTGGTGGAAATCACTGTGCCGGAGGTTGCTGTTGTTGGCAGTCTTCAACTGAATATTCCGTGTGACTGCCGGGTCTTGCTTAATGGTAGATTGTTGGTCCGGGAGTTGTGTAAAAGTTTAGGCCATAGTCTAGGTCAAAATGCTCCACTGTAGCCTATGATAGGCTATAGGGAGGCCTAAGGTAAGGGGAAGAAAAGAAATGTTACCGGTACTCAACACATGGCTCACTCACTCGTCTAACAACGACTTTGGCGTTTCCCTAGTATTACATTAATACGTTTTAGATTCTCCAATATTTTGGTCAGGAGTAATTTGGAATGTTTTTCAAACCCATAATTAATGTGAGTCTCGAATGTAAATAAGTGTTTGTGGCATGTACATAACAATAGATTATTGAAATTCCTATTTTTACCAAGAAAATCCAAACTGTATGTATGAAATGGGGAGTGCAAATATCAAAATTAAAATTACAAATTAGACAATTTGAACTAAAAACAATCAAAAAGGAAAAATTTTTTTCACACACTAATTTTACGTCACCGACAAACTGAAAATTTGATGAATTTAAGTGTAAAGTGCCTTCTGAGGCAAAGAAGGTAAATGTTAGGATTGCTTTGTTTATTAGCCATGTAGGCTACAATGTACGTGAAGAATATATTTTCTTGGGGTGAGCATGTGACTGTCGGAGCGGAGCATCTACACCTATACTCTCGACCTACACCTATCCACTCCCACCTCCTAAGTGCAGCAGAGTCGAGTCAACCACAACCAAGGAGGGTCGAGTTTCCATCCCCTGCAGTCCCCACCGGGCCCGTAAAATTTAAATTAGCCAGTAAAAGCGGTATTCGCCCAAAAGGGGGGTTTAATTTTGGGGGGATTGGAATCGGGGGGTTCC
>JAMZAV010005420.1:0-43144 GCA_024449915.1 Sweltsa coloradensis | reverse complement strand
TTGATAGGATGGTATCTTAAGTAAGAAAATGAACTGCTAAAGAGGGTGCAGGAGTTACCTTGGCTCCCAACATGGAAGTTCTAGCCACAACATACAGACTTACATCAGACCACTGCTAGAATGCACAAGTGCGTGGCTAGTCACAGCACCTAAAAGTAAATTGCAGAAGCTAAACACGGTGAAAAACCAAGCTATGAAAATCTCCACAGGAGCAGTGAAGTCCACTCCAATCATAGCTCTGCGGGCCCAGAACAAACATCCCACCACTTGAGTCTCAAAGAAATGTGGCTGCAGTGTGTCTACATGAAAAGATGATGAGGCTGGATGAACAGTATTGGAGCAGAGAGCCTTTTAGAAACAAAAAAACTAATAAAATTTTCATAATTACAGCCAGTGAATTAAAAAATGAGCTTATGGGAGATTTTAAATTTAGAAAACAAAATTTGAAGCTGCCAAACCTAACTTCAGGGTGGCTTTTTTAGACGTTCAACATGAACTGGAAGTGGAGGGGATATGTGGACGAAAGAAAGATTACTGGGAAAAAACGCTAAAGTCCCACCGGGGTTGATGGATGAGCTTTAATAGCTTTTAGTTTGCGTGGGATATCTTATTTTTGCAAGTGCTTTTGTTTTGTTGCCTACGCATTGTAGGTGATTGTTGACAAGTTTCTATTGTTTCTTGTCAATTGGTATTATTTACCGTAAAAAACTTATATTAAAAGCTTTATTTATATGGATTCTGGCTAATTTTTTCAACTTTTTCCTTTAAAAAGGGTACTACATCACCATAACCCCTAATGTCCATGTATAATACGAACGTTGTAGCCCCACCCGTTTGGTCGGGAATTGGCCCAAATGGCACGAAAATATCGCACAAAAAATCCGTAAAAGTACGATATTCATGAGAAATATTTCTTCGATTGTACCCAAGAACGTGGAAAGTCTAAGTTCAGAGATTTGAAGGTCCTGTCAAATTTTCATCAAGATCGCATATGCCGTTTGCCCGGTAGAGAGCAAACAAACAGACAAAAAAAAAAAAAAAAAAAAAAAAAAAAACACCCGAGCTAAATTTTTGGGGGGTCAGTGAAATTGAAGTCTTTGCTTCACTCGCTACGCTCATCCAACAATACAGAAGAGCTGAGACAAGTAACTCTGATACATATACATGGCAGATATCCTGAAAGGGAGTGGCTGCACATGTATACATATGGATCGGCAAAACCTTGAGAAGACAATGCTGGAGCAGGAATATACTGTAGAGAATTTGAGAAGGCACTACCTGCAGGAAGAAATGGCAGTAACTACTGGGGAACTAACTGGCAATATTGGAAGCACTAAAGCTGGTAGCAGGTCACCCAAAAAATAAAATTGTGATAATTTCTGACTCAGTGGCGGCAATAAGCAAGTTGCGAGCAAGGATGAGGTGGACGAGAAATGTCAAGATTGTAAGTTACACGTTCTGAGACTGAATAATGAGGGAAAAGAAGTTATACTGCAGTGGGTCCCTGCACACTGCAATCTGCATGGTAATGAAAAGGCAGACTTCTTGGCAAAGGGGGGCAGCAAAATGCCAAAACAGAAGAAGGCACTGTCTTATAAGTAGGGAACCCCGAAATTTTGTGAATTACTTTTTTCACTAAATGATGCTAAATATGACTGTTTTATTATGTAGCAAAAATGAATCAATGTTTTTACTTTTTGTGCTAAATTAGAGGGAAATCAGGAACTTACCTTAATAATTCTGTAAGTTTTAGTCCAAAAATATGCAATTTTTTTGTCAATTGGGCATTGAAATCAACATTTTTTTTTTAACTATAGTTGTCATGACAGTTGAAAATACTAGGAAAACGCTTTAAGTCCCACCGCTTTGTTGGATGTGAGTGTAATTGGTGCATGGAACTGCCAGTGTTATGCGGATTTTCTGTGTTCTGTGGAAAAATCATTACAAAGTGAAGATTTAAAAAAAATATAATTAAATTAAATACAAAATTAACTTAAATTTAAATTCTTTTGATAAATCGTAATTTTAAAAAAAGAAAAAAATCGTAAAATTGCGATTTTTATAACAAATAAATATTCGTTGCGCTTAAATTTGACACGAATATAAAATTTTATAAAATTAAGGTTCTGTGAAAAATCATTACAATAGGATAAAGCATGTAGGTGTTATTTCGTCAAAGAATTGTTTAAAAAAAGAAAAAACCGTAAAATTTCGATTTTCACGAGAAATAATTTTCGATTGTGCTCAAATTTCACACGAATATCTTAATTCATAAAATTAAGGTCTGTGAAAAAAATCTTTAAAAATCGGTTAAAGCATGTAGGTGTTAAAAGTCGAAGAAATTTTTTTAAAAATAAAAAAAATCGTAAAATTGCAAATTTCATGAAAAATAATTTTTCGATTGCGCTCAAAAACGTGGCATTTTCAGATCAGAGATTTCGAAGGCCTCCACAAAATTTCATTGCTATTGGAGTATCGGTTTACCCGGGAATCGTGCTGACAAACACACAAAAATACAGAAAAAAAAGAAGAAAAAAACTTCTGTATTTTTTTCTCCAGTGTAGTGAAATGGAAACTTCGCTACGCTCATCCAATATTAACAAACACGCCTACTAATTCCAATTGAGCTAACCTTTATATGGCCTAAATATTCGTTCATGTGTAATACGTGTTCGTTTCGCTTAAGGGTAGTGATTGTAGTGCTATTTTTATGACGAAATGATCCCTTTATTTTGAGTTTACATACTGAAATTGAAGTTTTTTTATAATGAAATGAGAACTTTTATTTGCTATTTCTCAGTGTTCCTACTTATAAGGCAGTTAAGTCCCATCTAACTCAAATGCCTAAGAATTTGGTGCAGAGAAAGTGAAAGGAGGATGCAAAGGACAAGCCATGGCAAAGTATATAGTATCAAGATAGACAAAACCACCCAGATATAAAAACAAAAAGGGTCTCATCTGCCCAGTACAGACTTGACACAGGGTCAACCTGTTGTTTCAACATTTACACAAAGTAGGAGTGGCAGATTCAAGCCTATGAAAACTTGTACGGTAAGGAAGAACAGAATCGACGATATATTTCAGTGTAAAAGTGAAAGTGAAAGTTGTAAAAAGTCTGAACTTGACGAAATGCCAGATGGCATGACGCATGTACAAAGGGGAATTCTGTCTCTATTGGATAACATGACAACACATGATGGCCGAGTAGGCGATTGGGGGCATATGAAAAGTGGGAAAGAGAAGATGAAGAAGATTTTTATTCAATAAGGGCAAAATTAACTTAAATTTGTATTAATAAACATAGATTTTGACTTAATTTAGCATTGAACATAAATTTTGACTTATTTAAAATGTTAAGCTTTTTGAAAAACAAACACCTCTAGGCCTACCCACACCCTCTTGATGTATGGATATGATAGAATATTTAGGCTTACAAATCTTCAGCAGATTAAAGCTTACATTTTCCCAGTGTTGATGTTCACACAATTTACTTTTGGGACTGGTGTTTAAATTTGGGGACGAGTGAGCGGAGCGATCAGAGTCTCTATGCCGGCAAGTTTTTCGACACTTCTTTGTGTGTATGTCTGTGTGTTCGATGCACAGGGGCCAACTACTCAAATAAATGAATAAATGAATCCATTTATTTATTTATTTACTCTTCTGATTTTGACGAAATTTCACACCCAATGTCAAGGACCAATAGATAGTGTGCGTTGCTGTTAACATGGACAGCAAAATTTGCAAAGGGAATCCAACCTACAAAAATTAAAATTAAATAAATACTACTTTTTTTTTTTTAAACTTAAAGTTTTGGGTTTAAATTAAAAAATGTTTTCTCACCAATGTTACCACTATGAATGTTGACAACTGACAAAAACTTCAATTTGACACACACAATTTGACACAATTGAATTATATCTTGCCCTGCCAACTTACAAAACATTAATTACTGCCAAAAATCGTGGTTTGCAGAGCTTTACTAAATTGGATTTAATTTTAGGAGCATAAAAGATGGATGCAGAATATTTGAGCCGAAGTGAAGTCTGTGAGTGGACCTTTCTAAAACATATTTTGGAATCTTGGGTGTTGACGATGTGATATGTTTTCATTGTTTTGGTGTCGCCCGCGGTCCACGTGCATAGCGATATAGTAAAGGGCTATTTACACAAAAAAATATTTTTTACCACATGATCTATAGCACAATACTACTACACTAAAATGACAGTTTAAAAAATTATATCTTGTAAATATGATTTAATGCAAATTTTTCAATTTTGTTTGATCCAGAATTTGCAAAAATTTATGCTGTGGGAAATTTCTTAAAACGGCTTAACCGCTCTTTTTTGGTCCACATAGATACTAGAGCATAGTACCAAATGTAAAATGCCATTTTGTACATCGTATCTTGAAACTGTGCCCAAATATACCCTCAAACACGCAAAAATAGGCATTCCAAAATCACATCCCATCTTGGTAATCAGCATATTTTGACCGAACTACTTGCCTAAATTACAAAACAAAATGTAGAGAATTTACAGAAAAGTCTGTAGAGTACGTCATTAATGGCCAATATTTTTTTTGGATCAAAATCCTCCCAAAGGGCACGAGGCATAAAGATCGTCCTCATGTTATTTCTTATGGGAGATTTTTGACGATGAGACCTGCTCGAAAAATGTCATGTTTGACAATTTTTGGGGGGGTCATGGTGGCCCCAATAATTCTTCTGTTAATTGTTAATTCATTACTAGTAAGCCTGAATGAAATATATTTTTGAGTTTAGCTGTTAAATACCCTTTAATGCTGCTCAGTGGCAGACAAGTCTCGACTTGATGACTCATGCAGAGCTGCATGCATGCATGCAAATGCAAATGTTGTACTCGCTCACTCGTCCAACAACAACTTTTGGGTTTTCAAAGTTGAAATAACAGTTATCACTGCATGGAACCCCTCATACTCAGCCAATGAATTTTGAGTTTCCAAAATTTTTTATTTGCCCATTGATTACCCTTTAAAGGGAAAGTCCAATTAATCATAAATTTCTAATGCATTTTTGAACGTGCCTTAGTGCATAAACCCTCGATTGTGTGTCTTGGAACCTTTCAAGATGTCACCGCCAGACCAATCATCAGCATAATGCATACTTTGTGGATTCTACTGCAGAGTTGTCAGAATTTGGCCATTTTATAAAGAATTATTTATATTAATTATTATTATTATTATTATTTATTATTAATTATTATATTATATATATTTTATATTTATAAATTACAAAAGGCAATTTAATTAAAAAATAAAGGATGAAAGCTATCACCTAGGAATTATCTTCCTATCAGGTTGGGCAGGTTTGGGTAAGAAAGTTTGCTCAAATAGCAAAATATCTTGCAAAGATACAAGATAATTAGTAAAGTACCTGTAGATCATAGTTTTTTAAAAATAAATACTGATCACAAAACACAAAACACATTAAATATTATATTAATATATAAATGACAAGGGGGATAGACATTTGAAGGGTAAATAATATAAAAAATTTTACTCGAACGTTGCATGCACCGTTTACATTTCCTAAGTAGCCTAGATGAGTTTAATTTTCCATATTAAATTTTGTATTTCCATTGTCACAGAGGTCATTTTGTGCCATAAGAATATAATATATTCTAGACTAATTATTTCTCATGAAATCGCAGCTTTACGATTTTTTCAATTTTCAAAATATTTTTTCGACTTATAAACCTACATGCTTTATCCGATTGTAAAATTTTTCACAAACCTACTTTAATGAATTAATATATTGTGTGAAATATGAAGAATAATTATTTCAAAACATTATTCTCCGTAAATTTAAAGAAACAAATATTTTTGGGTGAGCGTAGCAAGATTTCCCTTTCACTAACTGAAGAAAAAATCCGGAAGTTTTTTTTTTGTTTTAAATTTTCTGGAGCTTCAATTCTGAAATAGAAATGCCACGTTTTTGAGCGCAATTATTATTTAGAAATTAAAATACTGACTCTTCCATGTTCCTTATTCAAATCTGGTAAACTTTGTCACAATAATCCTGATGTTTTCCCGCAATCACAAAATTCATCACCATGGCACACGCTCGCAAATCACATTCATAAACGACTCTTTTTAGCACATCCAAGTTTACCAAAGACATTGGCTCTATGCTCAGCCTCTATAACAAATTACCAGCAGACAAACAAACTCATAAATTACAAGCAGGCACATAAATTTTTTAAAGGCTAGAGTAAAATCTTTCGCTGACAAGTGTTTTATTCTATTGAGAATTGTAAAACAAAGAACCGACAAAACTAAACTTATAAACAGTCTTTTTATTTTGTCAGCCCACCCTGCAAATATGCCTTTGGGTATGTTTTAAAATGCTTGTCATATAATGTTTTGTCAACTTAAACTATATTTTTGTATTGTTCTTTTTGCATGTTAAAATACATTTTACAATTATTGGGCAAGGCCCCCAATGACCGGGGCTCGCTATAGGGGCATTTCAGGGAATGGATACCCTACCCTTTTATGTTATTAACTTTGTTCTAGACTGAATTATAATTATTATAAGTATTTTAAGGTATGCTCTACCTAGAATAATACTAGTATATAAGTATATCCTGTGTTAGAATTCTACTATTCACACTCTCTTCGGAGCAGTGCCCTATTGTACATGTCACACGATCAAAATGAAATAAAGAATTATTATCGAAAAATTATTTCTCATGAAAATCGCAGCTTTACGATTTTTTTCGATTTTTAAAACATTTCTTCGACTGATAACACCTACATGCTTTATCCGATTGTAACGATTTTTTTACAGAACCTTTATTTTACAAATTAATATATTGGTGTGAAATTTGAGTGCAATCGAAAAATTATTTCTCATGAAAATCGTAATTTTTTAGCTTTTTTTCGTTAAAAAAAAATTACAGTTAATAAAAAGCTTGCATAAAAATCTTAATAAATACATACAAACTGATACTAGCAATAAAAACATATCTGATAGAAAACTGTTTCTTCACGATAAATGAATATATCAGCAATGAAAGAGATGACATGTTTAATCAATTTGACATCTTGCTGTGGAAAAGCATTTTTAAAGATGTATGTTTGTATTTATGTATATAATTTTGTATAATGCTTTTATCTAACAGGCTAGTATAGTTAGTTTTTAGAATACCAAATGTCGTCCTCATGTTCACAAACCCAATGTTACAATGTAACCTACACGGATGCTAATCATGAACTGAACTGAACGCTCACAGAGGCGTGCAGACTATGGTTCCGCGGCGCGAGCCGCGCCGGTGCCAAAGCCAAGGGGTGTACCCACCCCTGGCTTTGGGTGACCCACCCCCACTCACCTCAAAAAAATATAACATGTTCAGGTAATACAAGATAAATTGTTATTAGTTATAACTTCACTTGGTTTGCAAGCTGGATGTAATGGTGTATAGTTGTCAGTGTTGGGTAGGAACGGAACTAAACAGTTCCAGTTCCTAGGAAATAGTTCCTTTTTAAGGAACTAAGGGAGGAACTAGTTCCTTTTTCCAGACAGGAACTAAGGGAGGAACTAGTTCCCAGTGGCGTCGGAACAGGGGGGGCAAGGGGGGCATTGCCCCCCCTAACTTTCATGCCATGGGGGCATAGGGGGGCAGATTTTAGAGTTGAAAAATCAAGATTTCTACTCTACTTTTTGGGAAAGCAACATCGGATGATCAGTCAACAATTCATTTCCAGGAAGAAACAACCCAACAATAGCAGGAATGTTATTTTGGCTGACGTACCCCATGCCGACTATCTTTATAACCAGCCACCAGTCTTGTATTGTGTGTTTGTCACTCACTTCAGTGAGAGTGGACACGTGACTCAGACTCACGTCTAATCCAAACATCCCTTTGAATGATTTGCTAGAGTTATTGGCAGACGCAAGTTGGGATTTGGTTCCCTTGTGTCGCATCGTTATGCGTAAAGTCATCTTTGGAGTGGTGTATAGTGATTGTAGCGAAGTGGCAAGTGGGAAGATTATTCCTCTTATAATATAAATATTGTAGTCTGAAGAAGAGGGTAAAACATTAAACAAATATGTTTGCCTGTATGCTTTGTCATTACATACAAAATTAGGTTTTAATTTATTAAAATGGGCCACTTCACGTTCATTTTTTTAGTTTTTAGATCGCAGATAGCTGATGTAAAACATCGTTTACAGAGTCCGGGTGCAGTTAAAACATGACGAAATAACTGTAGTATAGTGAAATTTTTTTCGCCTTCGGCGAAAGGGCCTCCGGCGGCTGGGGCTTCGCCCCAGACCCCAGCTGCACCAGGTTTGGCCCCCCCAACTTTCAAAACGTTCCGACGCGCCTGCAGTTCCAATTTTCCAGGAACTGTAACTTATTTTCATAAGTTCCTTTTTTATAACTTGACTGTACAAATTTAAGGAATGAAAGAGTCAAATCATAGTTTACTTACAAAATGAAGGGATTGTAAAATACTCCATTTCCAGGAAATCTAAAATTCGACTCTATTGTTCTAAATTCTTGTCATACCCCCATCCCTATTCCTACACTCAGTGGTCAACCCCCATCCCCCATGGGTTTCTCACCATTATTAGTCGCATTGCCAGCTAAATTTCACCCTTGAGTTTTGAATGATCTTTTGGGTTGTTGCGTTATGTCGTGTTCACCACCCTTGTTGGTTGCGAAACGTGGAGCAGTGCATCATCAACCCAAGATCATTCAAAATTTATTCACAAGTCGTGAAAGCCTACATACTCATCCATATATTTAATTCCTCCAAATTTCAAACAGAGTTTATGCATTCTTTGCAAATATTTGGTTTTAAGTAGAAATTTGGATACCTACATTGACCCTCTCGAGAAGATCTAAAGAAAAATGGTTATTTATAAAAAAGGAACTTTTTAGGAACTTAGTTCCATTTGGAAAGGAACTTAGGAACGCCCTAGTTCCTTTTATTTTAGAGGAACTTGGAACTGGAAAGAGTTCCTTTTTCTTATGAGGAACTTGTAACTGTAACTAGTTCCATTTTTTAAGGAACTTACCCAACTCTGATAGTTGTATAGCAATATCTTGGTAGTTATGTTTATAAAATATCGCTCACTTATCGTTTGGAGAGGCTCGGCCGATCGTAAGTGTACGCGACCAAGAATTGCGTTCAATTACATTCTGTGTTCTAATTACCTTATGATCAAACAGACCATATTTCGAAATTGTATATCCACATAATGATTTTCTCAGTATATTTTAAACATATCCACAAATTGAAAATGATAATTGGTAAATTTCGTATTAAAATTGAAATAAATAAAAAATATAGCATATATAGCAAATCCTTGGAAAGTTTCCTATAAAATATTGCAAATTTGCAATTAGTAATTTAGTGCCCTCCGTGTCTCAGATCGCACTACAAGCTATCTTAAGGGAAAAAAGGACCCAAAAATTTTTCGCCTCCGGCGGCTGGGGCTTCGCCCCAGACCCCGTGTGGCCAGCGGAAATACATTCACGGGGGTGGGTGTACCCACCAGTATGATCGCGCTCGCGCCGGTCCCAATCAAACCTCTGCACGCCACTGAACGCTCATCCAACAACGCGCCTGAAAAAGCGTTTGTGAAGCTTCCTAGTTTATTAATGTAAGAGAACTTATTGAGAAAGGCGAGAAAAGGGGAAAATCCACCTCGGAAACATCAGCTAGTGTGTAGGGAAGTATTAATTACTTCTCGAAACTAGGAGGCGAGCTCTGGCTGACGACATGTGAAACTTCCCCCATATCTTCTGGTCTAGAGTGAAACATTTAATGGTTGTGACTATATAAAACAAAATGTAGAATTTTTTGATGAGCGTAGCGAGCGAAGCGAAGATTCCATTCCACTACACTGGAGAAAAAAAAACAGAATTCCAGCTTTTCCGATACTCCACTCCAATTGCGATGAAATTTTCTGGAGGCCTTCGAAATCTCTGAACTTAGAACTGCCACGTTTTTGAGCACAATCTAAAAATTATTTCTCATGAAAATCGCTATTTTCCGATTTTTTTTAAAACTTATAACACCACATGCTTTATCCGATTGTAATGATTTCTTCACAGAACCTTAATTTTATGAATTAATATATTCTTGTGAAATTTGAGTGCAATCGAAAAATTATTTTTCATGAAAATCGCAATTTAATTTTTTTTCGTTTTTGGATGAGCGTAGCGAGCGAAGCGAAGATTCCATTTCACTACACTGGAGAAAAAAATCCGGAATGTTTTTTTTTCTTTCTTTCTTTTTTTTTGTATTTTTGTGTGTCTGTTAACACGATTCCGGCTAAACCGATACTCCGATTGCGATGAAATTTTATGGAGGCCTTCGAAATCTCTGAACTTAGAACTGCCACGTTTTTGAGCGCAATCGGGAAATTTTTTCTCATAAAAAACGCAATTTTACGATTTTTTTTTATTTTTAAAAAATGTCTTCGACTTATAACACCTACATGCTTTATCCGATTTTAATGATTTTTGCACAGAACCTTTATTTTATTAATTAAGATATTCTTGTGAAATTTGAGCGCAATTAAAAAAATATTTATCATAAAAATCGAAATTTTACGGGTTTTTTCTTTTTTTTAAACAATTCTTTGACTTATACCACCTACATGCTTTATCCGATTGAAATGATTTTTTCGCAGAACCTTAATTTTATGAATTAATATATTATTGTTAAATTTGAGCGCAATCGAGAAATTATTTCTTATAAAAATTTCAATTTTACGATTTTTTTTAAACAATTACGATGATTTTTTTTTTTTATTTAATTAAAAAAATTCAATTTAATGATGATTTTTCCACAGAACTACAGAAAATCCGCATAACACATGGCAGCTCAATGCACCAATTACGCTCATCCAACAACGCGGCGGGACTTAAGCGTTTTCCTAGTGTAAAAATTTCTTCGACTTATAACACCTACATGCTTTTTTCGATTGTAATGTAGTGGAGTGTGCAATGTAGGCTAATGTGCGCCCCTGATCCTCATTCTCCTTCAAGGTCATTTTGGTGAAAATCTGCGTTTTAAAGCATCACAATGACCAACTTTTTATTTACTAAAATCCTGTTTTTAATCTTCAGGTTTTCTCTTTGAAGGTCATTTTGGTGAAAATCTGTGCGTTTATCACCCCTGGTAATTATACTACTAGGCCTACTAAAATCCTTTTTTGAATCTAAAAGTTTTCGCTTTCAAGGTTATTTTGGAAGAAATCTGTGCGTTTTTAAGCATCACAATGAATAACTTTAATCCAAAGATTATACAATTCCTACATCTGCCCTTTTCTGCCAAACTTCCTACAAAATATAATAATTAATAACATAGTTATGAATGGTTTTTTTGACTATTGGAAGAACATTATTTTTCAAAGGGATGATTAGTTGGTTAGGTGGAAGAAGAAGAACGATTAATGATTGGAATTGAACTTCCGCCTTTTTTGTTGTTGCTGGAATAATATATTATCAGCATTACTTGCCAATTTTACTTTCAGCGGGTACTGCATAATCCATAAAAATAATTACATCCAATCGGCAATCACCAATCGTCGTCCGATAGCCATATCGCCATTGCCCATTGGCTGGATGAAGTGTCATGGCGCCGTACAATGTAAACAGGCCTAAAACAGCTGTTGATAGTTGATCACAGGCGGTTTTGACAGTTGTCACCCACTACTTGGCCTACAGCAACAGTTAGTGCGGAAGTTTGTAGGCCATCAGGGCCTAGGTTGTACTTTGAACCTGTGATTGGTAAATCTTGTTTTTTTTCCTACCAATTCTAGACAAAGCCGTGTTTAGATGCACTTGATTTACGACACGAGTAGGGTCTAACCTGCATATTGAATAATATGGAGAAGGTAGGCCTAGGCGTAGCCGACGAAAAGTCAGTAAAAATATGGTCTAATCCATCAAATATTTTATGGCGGCTGTTTCAATCTGTCTGTATACCGATCACATTTCCGTGGCTAATTTATCATTTTATACGCAAGATAAAACTTTTCCGCATTAAAGGTAAATTGCAGGGAAAGGTGGTTTTAATAACAGGTGCAAGTTCGGGGTTAGGAAAGGCGTTGTCCCATGCTTTCTACAGTGCAGGGTGCAAAGTCATATTAGCATCACGACGTAAAGAAGAACTTGAAGCAGTAAGAGACAGCTTGATAAGCTCACACGTGGTAAGTTGGTACTTCTTCGGTTGGGGCGGTCCAACTTTTATACACTGTAACGAAAAGGATTTCGGGTGCGCTCTTATAAAAAATATCCTAGAATTAGCGCGGTAGGTAACTAGGCGGAAAGGTCGACGTAAAAGATTTCGGGTAGGCCTCCGCCTACGTATGTTTTTCATTGAAAAAACAAGTGTTGAAAAGTTTGGACCGCCCCAACTGAAGAATTTCTGGTAAGTTTATCAGTTGTAGGCCCTAGTAATTGACTTCAGCTTTGTAGTGGGGCGTTGGTAGGCCTAGCACTTACGATGCTTAATTAATGTTAAACCCTGGAAATTTTACACTTGGCGGACTCGACTAGGCAGGGCCTAGTAGCCCTAAATACTAGGTAGGCCTAGCAATCACTACGTATATCACAGCCCTCAATCCGAATTGACTCAAGTCGGTTCGAGTTCAATTCGGTTTGAATCTCTTGATATACACACTCGATTCGCATTGAAGTCAATCCACTTTCCAAAGTGGACTGACATGAGTAAATTGCTTGATATACAGTTCAATACGCATTCAATACGGATTCAAAACTGCCTTAGAGATATAGATTTCGGTGAATACCATTATTAGGCAGGCGGTGTTTATTACATGTTAAATGGCGTCTTGGAGGCTGTAATGAAGACATTAGGCTTTATATTTACGTAGCTATAGCAAGCTATAGGTAGAGATACAAGTACATAGTATTTTCAAGTGTTATTCATAGAATCTTGTAGCATCTATTTAAACTGCCACAACAACAACTTCAATTCGAATCGAAATAGGATTGAGGAAGTCGTTTCGAATGTCCGTGATATACACTTCAAGTCAAACCGAATTGAACTCAAACCGAATTCAGTCAATTCGGATTGAGGGCTGTGATATACGTAGTGAATGCAAGAGTTCCTTTCTGTAGGCATCTAGGCCCTATCTACACGAATAGCAAAGCAGTCGATCCAAATTGAATTTGAAGCAAATTCCTCAATCATATTTCGATTTGAATTGAAGTGTTAAATATGTTACAAAAGTCTATAAATGACACTTAAAATACTCTTATGTAGGCCCTACACGTATCCCTACCTACAGCTACGGTAGGACTTAAATATAAAGCGTTAAGTCTACATTAAAGCAAGGCTCAATTTATTGTAAATAGGTATGTAAAGCAATTATTAGCATCATTCACAATAACTAGTTCTAAGGTGTAAGGCACCAGTTCTAAGGTGTAATATTTTGTATTGCCGAGTAATGTGTTCAATCAGAACGTTCTCCACTTGTCCTAAGTCGCAAGATGTAACAAATTGCCCAAAATCCCATTCTTACGACCCAATCAGAACAGTGAGCTGTGTGTGTGAGTGAGAAAAGAGAAAAAAGAGAGTGTCTAATTCTTAGGCAGTTGGGAACGACTTACACCATGCAACTTAGACCTTGCGCCTTACGTCTTGGAACTAGTTGTAAATGATCTTTATAAACAATGCCTGCCTAATAATGGTAGGTATTCACTGAAATCTAAATTGAAAAAAGCAGTGTTGATCCGTATTCAACTGTACGTTATATCAAGCAATTAGGCTACAAGCCACTTTTCTCAATTCAATCTACTTTGGAAAGTGGATTGACTTCAATTTGATTCAAGTGTGTACATATCAAGAGGGTCAAACTGAATTGAACTTAAACCGACTTGATTCAATTCGGATTGAGTGCTGTGGTATACGTACGTAGTGATATTTTGGATTTTGGGATATTTTGGTTAGGTCTAGCCAGTGTTGGGTAAGTTCCCGTAAAAAAGGAAGGAGGTTCCTTCACACGAAAAGGAACTTTTGAGTAGTGCTAGAAAATTTCATGAAATTTACTTTTTCAAAAAAAAAAAAAAAAAGTTTCAAAAACTATTGAAATTTTGTGAAATATTCGATTTCCAAGGAAATCTTCAGGAATACAAACTCCATTTTTAATAAATCAGCATTTTCTTATAAGAAAGGTTTTTATAAGATTGACAAAAAATTTGCATCTCTGAAATATTACCCCATAATTGGTGCTGAAACTAGACTTGAAAAAGTTCTTGTCGACCTACCAATACCACAGAGAGAGATATATATAAATTATACTAAACGGAAACTGATTTGGTAATTGACGACTGGTGATAAGGAGCTTAAAACGATCGATAGGTCACGTGACAAGAGAGAGTTGGGATAGATTCTCATTTCCCAATTTTACGTCTGTTGAACGGCGCAACACTTATCACGCTCTAACTTTTATTCTATTCATTATTTGGACAAAACTTAAGAGGAATAATATTTAGCAAACATATCTTTTTTTTTTTCAAACAAATTTTTTGACACAGCCGTTAGCTTGTCATAACAATGTACGCGCAAGCTTGAGGTTTGCAAGTGATAAAATAAAACAAAAATATGCCGTTTACTTCTATCCTGTAGGCTGTAAAAATAACATAACTAACAACCTTATCAGTTATCATCAAGATAAAATAAAGAGTTGTTTGGGGCACTTCCCACACTTTTTGATGTGAGCAATCATTCTAGTAGCATTGTTGGTAGGCCTACATAGTTGCCCAGCTACAATAGTTAAATATTATTTTGTTCCCACTCAGGGTAAAACACTTGTGACCATGATTAAGCTTCTTTACCATTGTAGAAACAGGTAACGAGTGTTAGGAAGCAGTTTGACACAGCTGCAAAGTGTGCAGATGGTTGATACTACCAACATAACAAACTCATAAACCCTATAGAACTCTAAAAGTTTATAAAATCAATCTAGTAGGCCGTAATGCAGAAATGTCTTAATACGAATGTTTCATAATTTCTTGAAATATTTCACTTTGAAAGTTTCAAATTGAAAGTTTCAATTTGAAAGTTTCAACACTTCGAACTCTACTTTTGAGTTCCTGAAATAATAAGTTTCTGATTAAAAGTTCCTTTAGCGGATCACTATGGTACATAAGATCTAGGTTGCGATTTTTTAGCCGTGTCGTCGCGAGAAGATATGACAGGTTCATAAATCGAGATTATGCTTCCTAAAAATGAAATGCTGCGGTTTTGTTTATTATCTGCTGATTTTCATATCTTTATCAGCTAAATTCGTTTTCAAATGTAGATAGGCCTACATGGTGGGTTTTGAGTAGGTAGTTTTGACATCTCTAAGATTGAAAGGAACTTCTAACACTTTATTAAAAGTTCCTTAAAATTTGTAACTTATGTGTTGAAATTCCTCTAGGCCTAACTAAAAATGGAACGTGATCCGTAAAAAGTTCCCGAAAAAGGAATGCGTTCTCTTTTAAAAGTTCCTACTCAACACTGGGTCTAGCCTATGGTGCCTGTTGTGATTCTTAATATTATGCGTACTATCTACACTCTACAGTTTTTACTTGACTAAATATTCATGCAATTTTGGTATCATGACAACAGTTAGGCAGTAAATTTAATAAAGCATTGCAGCTTGGCAACAACATAATGACGTCCATACACAACACCATAATACATTAGCCCAATACAATTCCAACTATATGAAAATTAAACTTTTTAATAAACTTCCCAAAGAGATAAAAAATACAACAACCATTACAAATTTTAAATATAAAGTAGAAAAATTCTTAAAAGATAAAGCCTACTACTCGATAAGGGAATATCTAGAGGACAACCTGTAGCTAAGTACGCCTAGAAGCAATAGGCCTATTGCCAGTTTTTTTTATGTACCGTATACTAACATTTTATTCTTAGGCCTACTACAGCATTTGCACATTGTGAATATTCATTATGTAGAAAGCATGTAATATGGGTGACAAACGATTATGTATTTAAACTGACTTGCAAGTGCTATTTTTATGTTACTTAAAAATGCATAGTAATATGTATCTTGTTTTAATTGGGTCTAATTATCTACATGAATTATGTAAATATCTATGACAATACCAATAATTATCATATCATACAGATTGTGAACAGAATCAATAAACCAAAGATGGTAGCATAGGATGGTAGCTTTTGTTTCTAGAGAATCTGTTTTGAGTGAACTCTATCCACCGCTTGCTTCATGGATCAAGAGAAATTACTATGTTGATAGTATTTTATTATTGCATGATATAATGTACTGAAGAATAAAATGTATTGAAGAATGTTTACAATGCCAGGTTTAATCATCAAAATTAATTAACTAGGAAAACGCTAAAGTCCCGCCGCGTTGATGAATGAGCTTTTTTTTAAGTTTTTAGTTTGCGTGGGATATCTTTACTTTTACAAGTGCTTTGCTTTGCTGCCTATGCATTGTAGTTGATTGTTGTCAAGTTTCTATTGTTACTTGTCAATTGTTATTATTTAGCATAAAAAACTTATAACAAAAGCTATATTTCTATGGATTCTGGAAAACTTTTTCAACTTTTTCTTTCAAAAGGTACTACATCACCATAACCTTATGGTCCCTGTGAATATGAACGTTGTAGCCCCACCTGTTTGTCTCAGAATCGGCCCAAATGGCACGAAAATATTGCACTAAAAATCGAAAAAAATCGTAAAAGTACGATATTAATGAGAAATATCTCTTCGATTGTACCCAAAAACAATACAAGTTCAGAGATTTCGAAGGTCCCCTCCAATTTTCATCAAGATCGGATAAGCCGTTTGCCTGGAATCGCGTGAACAAACAGACAAAAAACAAACAAAAAAAAAAAAAAAAAAAACACCGAGCTAAATTTTTTGGGGGTCAGTGAAATTGAAGTCTTCGCTTCGCTCATCCAATTAAAATTATTCAATAATTTGACATAAAATAATCTTACGGCCTTATAACACTTATAAGTTGAGTCGAAAAAGAGAACTAGGGCGAGGCTCTGTACCGACAATGTATTGCCTCACAATGGCAACTATTGCATACGTTTCTTATAAGCCTAATTCGACAATTAACATTAGAAAGATGTATTTTTGTTTCATTTCAGACTACACCAACTCATCCTCCAGTAGTTTTACCCTTGGATTTGTCAGATCTTAACTCCCTCCCAACACAAGTTGCAAAAGTGCTTGAAATATTTGGCCATGTCGACGTTCTTGTGAACAATGGAGGCGTCAGTTACCGAGGAAAAGTAACATCGACAGGTGTTAACGTGGACATTGAAGTGATGCTGGTTAACTACTTTGGCCAGGTGGCTTTGACAAAAGGTAAGATTTTGTTACTTTGTAGTTTGTACACTAAAGCCGTTTGGCTGAAATTGCCTTCATGTAATTTATTTTGGGATCTGCCCATATACCAGTTTAAAAAATCTAGTCTAGTTACTAGAAAGTGCTTTCCTCTAGAGTGAGGCCTATTGCAGAGGATATATCTAAAATATATATGCACAAGGGATCATTTAATTTATTTGTTGATGGAACTTACTTTCATGTGTACTTAAGTTAGTCAAGAACATTCATGTGAAATGGAGTAAGTTCTTCGTAAAGTTCATAGCACCGCATTAATGAGAGTATAATAAATAACACACCTAGGTAGTACCTGTATTACTGTGTGCTTAATATTTTGAAGCTTGCTGTGGTCTGCATTGTCTAAAGACTGCAATGGCCCACAGTAGGTAGCGAAACGCCAAGAACGTGCAATAACACAGAAACGTTATTCTTATTACACTCTCATTAACGAGGTGCAATGTCCCGAAAGCAGTCAAATATTAATACGGTCCGCGAAGACCTCAATCAAATTCAACAAAAATAAATTGCATTTAATATCCTTCTTATTTGCTACCAAAATTGTTCTGTTTAAATTCATTGTTGTTGTAATACTAGGGAAACGCCAAAGTCGTTGATAAACGAGTGAGTGAGTCATGTGTTGAGTATCCGAGAACATTCCCTTTTCTCCCCTATACCTATAAGGCTGGATCTAGCCCACTGAGCCCAGTATGGGGAATGATACCGGGTACTCAACACATGGCTCACTCACTCGTCTATCAACGACTTTGGCGTTTCCCTATTATAATCATTGCACAAACATTTGTGGTCACAGACCCTTGTTAAATGGAACGGCCAGCTAGTGTACGACCCCTAGACTAAGTATATTCACTGCCTCCAGCGTCAATGTAGGCATATGAAAAATTGAAGACAATTTAGGCCTATAGACAAAAAGAGAAAATGGGTTTTAGTTTATTTGGTTTCAGGGCGCGTCAACCGTTCGGTTATAATGCGCCACTCTAGCCTAAGTGATATAGGGAGGAAAATCCTATGCTGGTCAGAACCAGCCACGGGTAGGTGAAAGAAAAGGGGGGGTTCTCACGCCGTCGTCGTCATCAAGGAGGTCGTCAGGGAAGGGGGAGAGGTCCCCGACGACGACTGCCAGAGGCCGCATCTATTCGGGGAGTAATATATATACTCCTATATTATATTTACCAGTCTGATGTTTGCGAGATGGACTTCGTCCTTTTCCTCGCCTTTTACGATTAGCAGAACCATGCTCTGTGCCTAATGCCCGACCATGCCAAGCTTAGGCCTACGTAAAGCGTACACATAGGCATATATCTAGAATTCATGGCGTAGCTTAGAATAAAGTATAGGTGGTTTAGACTTCGATTTTAATTATACCTAAAATGGCGTAATACTGCGGTATTGCACTGTTTCTTGTGGATGGCCAGCATCATTAATTAGTTGATAAATCAATCAAGTATATGACAGCTTAGAGAGCTTTAGAGAATGACAGGGTACTAACAACAAAACCAAATGAAAAATACACCAACTTTGAAAACTGATAGCGAGCGACTTTCATAGTTGTTTTTATATCGCAGGCTGTGGTCTCTTTAACACATGAAAAATCCAAACAAATGCTATCGATAAATTTAAAAATGTCACATTTTTATTTCTTTTAGGTTTAAATCACAATGGATCTAGCTGATTTTGTTAGCAGTTCTCAGTGAATTCGTACCGGATGTCTGTTTAAAATTTCAGCGCAATCTGTTCAGCGATTCGGCTGATTTTCGATGTACACACACGCACGCAGACTAACAGAATGAGAGCCGTTTGAGTTGAATGGAGATCACTCCGTTCGCTGCGCTCACTCATTTAATTAGGCCTACTATTTCAAATATTTACTTAACTGTAGCTCATTGTTGTGTCTGCATCTATGTAATTAGATTTATTTAGTTGTCCTTCTTTGTAAATCAGTTGGATAGGCACGATATAGGCCTAGACGTTAAATAAATAAATTAAAATAAATAAAATAAAATAAATTCTTTGTTATTTTTAATTGCTTATTGATTTTTTTCTGTTATTTCAGCATTATTGCCCTCGATGATTGAAAGACGAAGTGGTTGTATAGTAGCAGTCAGCAGTGTACAAGGCAGGGTGGCAATACCATATCGCTCTGCATACACAGCTTCAAAGCACGCACTTCAAGCGTTCTGCGATACCCTCAGAGCTGAAGTAGCTCCTCACAACATTGACGTTTGCGTCGTCAGTCCCGGTTACATACGCACCAACCTCTCCATCAATGCTCTTACAGGAAATGGACAGGCTTATGGAGGTAAGCAAATGGTTGAATTCAATGCCTAATCTTGGGATTGTTTTTTGCTTCTTCCATAAATTGTATTAAATAGGGTTCTCAGCCATTACTTGAATAATACGAATCGACGTAAGCATACTTGCTTAATTTCAAGGGAACTTGAAATTTAAATTTCCAATTGTATGGAAGTAGGCCTACAGTCCAATAATGTATTATATTATCCCCCGTCTGGGCCTTGGGTAGAATTTGGCCCAGAGCATGGCTCTGCTATTCGTAAAAGTCGAGAAAGGAGAAAAAGTCTATCTTGCAAACATCAGGTAGTGGGGGTGTATTTTACTCACCAAAACTAGCTGCGAGCTCTGGCCGGCAACGTGAGAAACTTCCGACTTGCCCTCATTCATAATATCCAACAATCAGTGAAAGAAATCACTACCAACCAAAAAGAGAAATAATTAATAGACAGAACAATTAAGAAATCAATAAGCTAAAGCTTAAAAGAAGTCCAAAATAAATAATGATCTAGTAATGGGGGAAAAAAATCATGCAAGTATAGGCGGTGTCGGTTCAGGTTGCTATTGTCATCTATAGCAGCACCATAGTCGATGTACAATACGATCTGTACCGCAGATTTAGGAACATATACTGGTACAAAGATGTTTCTCTAACCCCCTCATGCTAAAAGACTTGTTTTGTTTAGTTGCATACACAAATATTGGCAAAGATGGCCGAATTGTCTTTGGTGATAATGTTTGGGGATCATCATCGTCCAACTCTGCGTTGGGTCGGCATTGAAGACAGACCTCTCCATCTTCTTCTGTCCTGCCACCACACCTCTTCCACCACATTCCAGTCACCTCCACGCGGTTCCACATCTTTCTCACACTATTCTGCCATTGTTGTCGTGGTCTGCCCCTTGGTCTCCTACCTGGAATTTCCAATTCCATCATCCTTCTTGGTAATCTCGATCTTTCCATTCTTTTGACATGTTCGAACCACTTTAATCTTCTCTCCAATTCGCTCCATTAAATTCCTCACGCCTACTTAATATCGGATATCCTCATTCCGTATTCGGTCCCATTTAGTCTTACCTACAATGCTTCTCAAAAAACTTATCTACAGCCTGCACAAGGCTCTCATCCACTGTTGTCATATTTCAAGTCTCTGCTGCATATGTCAGTATTGGAACAAAGTAGGTCTGGTAGATATTAACCTTGCACTTCTTTGGTACTTCTCTGTTCCATGCGAGATCTCGGATAGATTGGAATAACCCAACAGTTTGCTGCGTCCTTCCTATCTCTGGTTGAATCCTTCCATCGCATGCTACTATACTCCCCACGTACTTAAAATTCTCCACTTGCTTTAAATCTGTCCTCCTAGTAAAATCCTGACATTCTTCGCTTTATCTTGTGTCATCAGCATTGTTTCACTCTTGCCACTTCCAAACACCAGTCCATATTATTCTCGTGCCACCACACTCCACACATCAACTTGAGATTGCACCTCCTCTTCATCCTCTCCCCACACCAGAAGATCGTCTGCAAATAACATTATTTTCATACATTCTTCTACGATTCTCTCTGCAACTTACTGGTGATTTCGTCCATGACAATAATGAACAATAGTGGTGATAATACACTTCCTTGTTTTAACTCACTCCTAATGTCAAACCACTCTGTAATTCTACCTCTTGTCTTTACAGCACTTCTAGATATCAAGTACATCTCTTTCACTCTTGTTTTTATTCCTTTGTTAACTCCTATATTTTGCATTGCATCCCAAACCTTCTCTCTCTTGAAGCTACCGTATGCTTTTCGATATCTAGAATGCCAAACACAGGTCCTTTTTTTGGTCATAGCATTTTTCCATTAGCGGTCTTGATTAAAAATAAATTTCCACCGTCGATTTTCCCCTCTTCTAAATCCATTTTGTTTTCCCTTTTAAATCTCCTTTTCGTTTTTTCTTTTCTTTACAAATTATTCTTTCGTAGATCTTGGCACATTTGGCTTGCCCAGTTTATCCCCTATATTTTGGCCATTTTTTTTCCCTTTCTCCCCTTTTTAAATAGGCATATGGGTTTAAAATTGAGACCCTTTTTCCAGTCTAAAAAAAACCCCTTTTTAATTTTTCCCCCTAAAACAGATAAGACTCTTTTTATACCCTTTGCACCCCCAACGGCCCTCCCAAATTTTATCATTTCCAGGGCCCACTCATCTCTCCCGCACTTTACCTTTTTTTCCTTTTTCTTCATTGCCAGTTTCACTTCTCTCCAGGGGAAATGCACCATTTTCCCCTTTTCATCGGGGGGCCCCGGACGGGCCCAGGTCCGCGATCGGGGGGAGGGCCCCTGGCCCAAAGGGGGCCCCCCAAAACGTACAAAAAAAAATTTTTACTTTTTAAAGAAGTTATTTTGTGTTCAGGGTTTAATGTTTTTTTTTCCTTTTTCCCCAAATTCTTTTTCCCCAAAGTAGAAATGTCCAACAACTGTTTTAATCTCGCCGTTTATACGAAAGCTTTAACGAGCAAAACTGTGTTGGATTGATTTACTTTGTTGTGGTTTGTAATGCCCCCGTCTGCGGGGTGCGTGGGGTCCCAGCGAAAAGGGCAGCGATGCTCTATCAAATCCCCTGATCATTCAGTATACTCACAAATAATTTTGACTAATTCATTTGTGTGAAAAAATAAATAATGAATAAAAAACTGCACTTTTTTTGAACTCTGTTGTAATTATTGGGGTTCTACCCGCTATTGTTTTTTTGTGTTGTGGGATCCCAAAAATACTGTTTCTTATTTTAATAAATAATAATCACCCCAAAAATCGGAAAACATAATATTCATTTTAAAAAACCCAGCTGAAATTTTTCTTCTTTTTAATGGTAAAAAAAGCGTAAAACGCGTTTTCAAATTTTTTTTAGATTTTAAAAAATTTCCCGGGGGGGGGCCCCCCCGGGCCCCCCGGGAAGGGCCCGTTTCAGGTTTTAAACTGAGGGCCCCAAAAGGCCCCATTCCCGGGGCCCGCTCTTCATCCTCTCTCCAGACTCTTTCTATGAACTACCTCCGGAAATGGAGATCAATGGAAACAAAACCCTCCCAAAAGTTTACAAAACTTATTCAGCAAAAAAAAGTAGGGCCATTTACTATTTATTTATATTATTTTTATATTATATATATTTTATTTATTTATGGGGAAAACGTACAAAATCTGTGTTTTGGGTAACCTGAAACGAAAGTGTCAACTCATTTTTTCGCTACTTTGGGATAGTGGTTAACGGAGACTTACTATGCGGGGGCCCGGGGGTTCTTCTCACTAAATAGGTACTACGTATATTTCTAAACTTTTTTGCAATTTTTTTTAACTCAATATTCACTTTTTTGTGCCTACTTTAAACTGCAATTGGTAAAAAACATTTTAGTTAAATATTCTTTTCGAAAAAAAAAGGGGTCGACATTTGCATCACATCCAGGATCCCACTTTACTGAGGCTTTGGGGACTTGGGGGGATGCAAGTCTCCCAAACGCAACTATTTTGTACTCTGCATAGGGTTTTTTATAGCATTTGATTTAAAATATGGATTTGCCCGTCCATTTTTAACAAGACGCCGGTTAATTTTTTGTGCTTGATTGGGGGTGGGGCAAAAGATGCTTTTAAAGTCCAGAAGATGACTAAATGAGGATGAAGTTGGAACTTGGAAGACACATTGAAGAACGGTGCCCGTGTTAAACCAGATAGGGAAACCAGGAATCTTTATCAAGGAAGGGGACTCGGTTCCAAATAAGCCCATGGATCAAAATAAAAAATCCCCAAGCATATAGAAAAAATCTTAATTTCAAAAACAGCAATGGAACGGGTTGCCGGGAGTGAAGGGGGTCCCGCCGAAGAATACTTGCCACCACAAAGTATTTACCACGTAAAAAATTTTTATCCCTCTGCTTAGTATGGGGGGTGCATTTCTAAATACATACCAAGAATGTACAGAGACCGGACAATCGAATAAAGGTGGTCACCCCACCTGCCAAAACTTTAGCCAGGGACCGGGGACGGAAAGCAATAACGGACAACCCCATAAATTTAATTTTTGCCAATCACTTGTTTTCATCTCTATCGTTATTTTTTCACTCCTGCGTTTTCATGCACGTGAGCGGTGAAACATTTTTTGGAAATTTTCTTATTCTTATTAACTAAAATTTTTAAATTTGGTTTTACTACTATTTGGGTACCAACAGTATTATCTGTATTGTGTTGGGCAACACTGTTACTGTCGCGTCCCTTTCCGTTGTGAAAAAACTGGTTTAAAAACTGTAGTTGCTTTATTTTTTAAAACAAGCGCAAACTGAAAAAAACCCAATGGGGTTTAGGGGCCAGGAGTGTTTTAAGTAAGAAAAAATTTACTTTGAAGGTGGGCCCCTAGCCATTTTTGTAAGGGGCCTAGGGCCTGGGCCTTTTCGCCGGGGGTAGTCAAATTCTTTCTTATTTTCGTGGGGGTCTGTGAGTGATAGTAGGCCTACATCACGATGGAGACAATTCCTGCATTTGGAAAGACTGAAGGGTAGTTCGAATTTTGCTACTTGAAATTTGCAATGGAAATGTACCTACGTCACAAATTGTGGACTCTGTCAACCCTATAAAGAAAAATGATGGCACGTTCAAACTGTAGACGAGGTAGATGAAAGGGCAAGAACCAAGTTTAAACCTGACCCTACATCCATCTTGCTATGTACATGTAAGAATTGTAAAACAGCAAACTACGTGGGAACCCTTGTGAAAGCTTTCGAGGTACGGGTCTAATGAAAGGTTGGGACTATTAAAGGTTTATTAGCATAAAAGCAATAAATTTTCAGTCAATGGGGAAATTTGAAAAACAAGGTTATGTCTCTCTTTGCAGTTGACAGACTAGTTTCCTATGGTGCGAATTCCTTGCTGTAATTCTTTTAGTATTTTGCCGAGTGTTATGCCCCCTAGTTATGACTTTGGGGGTTTTTTTAAAAAACTTACAGTGATCAAGTAAAACCAAAATTTTTCATGAAAATTCCCAGAAAGTTGTAGAAAGGGGGACAGCGGCTTTGTACACTTAAAGGGGTGGCAACTAAAAAAAGAAACCGGGACAGAAAATTTCTTTTCAGATTTTTTAGATGTCACAAGGGGGGCCAAAGCAGGAATGTTCCAAGAACTTGAGAAAAACTAACGAGGTCGGAAAACGGGTTTGGGTGGATCTCAAGATAAAAAGCAGAAGGCAGCTCCAGAGAAGAAAGGTCTAACTCCCGGGAATTTTTCTCAGCACTATCGTAAAATGAATCAGACAGGGCTTCTTGTTCGGACGCAGCTCGATACCCTCACGCAGTTTGGGATGAGAATCGTTCGGGGTGTTCTCCAGCAAAGTTACCGTGGCAAACGGGGGTACTACTAAAAGGGTGATATGGGGTAAAGTTGGGTTTAAAACTGGCAAATGTGTCGAACACAAAAAAACCCTTAAGTTGTGCATGTTAAAAACTGTCTGCGAATTTAGTTTCTGTTAGCAGTTACTCTAATGGTTGTTTTGGGTTTTGGGGATCTGATGGGCCATAGTACCGGAAACTGATTTTCTTAAAGGAGTGTATTGGCCCTGCCACACAAAGACAAGGGCGTATCACCTAATTATCATAGTGGTTCCCAAAGGAGTCTGGTCATCGGTGATTCCGAGCCAAAGGGTAGAACGAAAACAATGCTACAGTTATCATCAGTCATTTCAAAATAAACCACCGGAACTAGGCATAGGAGACTGGGACTCTCAAAAAAGTTACATGGATCACTGAAAGAAGGTAGGCTGAAGGTTTTAAATTTTTACTGGAAGAAAGGACCAAAACCCTTTGTAAGCATGTGTTGGGCAAACGCAAGATTCCAATAAGACAAGGGTAAAGAGCGAAAAAATTCTAGAATTTCCACTCTGTTTATGGGGGCCAAGTGTGCCACACGTCGGTGAAAAAGTACTTTATGACTCTGATTGATGATTTATAGAAAACGTTTGTTTATTTTTTTTGTAGCAAAGTGATGTTTATCAGTATTTTAAAAAAATGGAAAGTCTTGGAAGAACAAACGGGGGGAAATTGAAGTCTCCGAATGACCAAAGGCACCGAGTCTCAAACCCGAATTTCTCAGTTGCTTTCTTCAGTGGAAACTGCACCAAACCCGCATTCCCAAGTCACCGGGGAAAAAATGGGGGTGGGGGAAAAGCGAACCGCACATAGTGGAAAGCTCGACTCTGCTCAGTGATGCTGGGCTGGTGGTTTACTGGGCAAAGCGGGGAGTTTATTGTCTATCTAAGAATCGTTCACCAAACCCGAGCAGTAAGGGGAACTACCCGAAGAGGTATGGATGGAGATAAATGGACTTAGCACCGCGGTATTTGGCCCTGTGCTGCCCACATGCACATTCCTAAGGAGCTGAGGGGCAAAAGGGATCCGAAAAAACAAAGGAAAAGATCATGGTAGGTACTGCACCCAACTAAGGGCTATCGTTTATTAACCCCCAAAAAACCCCAGGAATTGAAAAAGCACGTGACGTATTTTTCATAAAATATTTTTTTCCCCTAAAGACATCATTCGGGGGATGTTCTACTACTGATAACCTGACAACAAGTGTGGGAACTTAACGATGTTTGTCGGAACAAAGTAATGACCCCGAAACAAAAGGCCACCAGAGCACAAGAGGAATTCAGAAAATGATATTTCATGGAAAAGTCCAACAGCCAGCTGCTATGGAGCAAGAAAAAAGATATCCGTCAAAAAAGCGTCCCAAGGAATTTCCAGAATTCTACTCTACCCGGCTACCGCGAGGAGGGCGACCTGAAAATGTACAGAGGCCTTGGGTGCAGATGACGGAAAAGTGGAAACATGCCCTGGGAACGAAAAAGATTCTTTAGTGAATAAAACTGGGAAAATTGTGTTTACCTGATAAACAGAAGCCAGTTGATTGTAAATGGGTTTTTTTAAAATTAAGAGGACTCTATGGTATTCAACATACAAAACCCGCCTATGCAAGGGGTTTTTCTCAAGGTATGGGATAAATTCATGATTTTCTCTCCTTTTTTTATACGGCTCAATCAGAATGTTTTGCTTTGTATTGAACTAAATCTATTTAATAGGTCACCTTTATATAACAACGCCTTTTAATAGTGATTTGAAAAAATTGTTTAAAAACAGCCGGAAAGGGCTGGAAACGGTGAAAGGGAAAGTCTTTTTTTTGAAAAAGCTTTGTTGGTCTTAAGCAAGCGAAACTTTGGGATGACAAAATTAATTTGTACGCTTGAAAAGGGTTTAAAAAATCTATTTTGAACCATGTAATTTTTAATTCGAAAAAGGGGGTATTTTTATAATCGCCTTTACTTAAAATTTTTTTTCTTTAAATGATAAAAAAACAAATCGGAAATAAAAATGAAAAAATCATGGTAAATTCAAAATGAAAAATCTTTTGAGGCAAAATGTGTGCTGGGTATGAGGTCAGAAGGCAAAATGGGGATTATGTTTAGCCCCCAAAACTTATTTGAAAAAAATCTTTAAAATTTTTAATGCTAATTGTAAACCTTTGAAACTCCAAAGGGGGTGGGTTAAATTGTCCAGGGGGGAAAACCCAGATCCTTCATTGCCTTTTCAGGAAAGATAGGTTCTTAATCTCTTGCAGTATCGCAGACCAATTTGCACACACTAAGTTGCTCAGCCCAAATTCAATAATTGATGATGAATCTCATTGGTATGTCAAACGGGGCCTAAGATATTACAAAAACAAAAGGTTTTGTTTTTTATACAAAAAAACAGGTGTTAAACTTGAAGGATTTCTGATGCAGATTGGGAATTGTTCTTTTTGGGTAGAAAAACTTTTACTGGATTTTTTTTTTACTTGGAGGGTGTGTAATCTCTTGGGGAAAACGAAAACAAAAAACCCTTGCTCTCTCACACAGAACAGAAAATAAAAGGCTTTTAAATCTGTGCAAAAGAACAATTTTTTTTAAAATTTGTTGAAAGGTTGAATTTTTCAAAAAAACGAATGCTAAACTTTGTATAAGAAATCATCTGCACATAAAAAGGGGGGAAAAACAAAAGTTCTAAAAGTCAAAACAATTTATATAAGACCTCATTTTATTAGGGAGTGCTTACCAAAAAGATTATTATCTAAATATTTGTCAAAAGAAAATATGTTTGCAGAAAGTACCACTAAAATTTGCATGGTCCAAAACATGTAAAAAGGGGTAAAGGGTTTTTGGGATGATGTCAAAAATCACAAAAAAGGTTTTTTTTCTTAACTTTATTGACCACTGTCAGTTCTAGATTAAGGGCGGGGTTGGAAAAGACTTCCCTTATTCTTTTCTAACTCAATTGTTAAGTTGGGATTACTACTAGTTGGTACACAACCGTATTTATCGTATTGTGTTGGAACACTGTATACTTGTCGGGGTTGTAAAGGGTCGCCCTTTCCCCCCCTTCCAAATTAAAATTTTCGCAATTAATTTCCATAAATATGCAAATTTAAATTTGCCTCCAAAAAAAATCTCACTTCAAAGAAAATTTTTTTTTCATGATAATTTATTTCTATGTGGGGTAAAAGTCTAAAAGCCGGGGTTGTGTCCTAAACAGGGGGTAATTTCCACTGTGTTAATTTTATGTACCCTTGGGCGAGATAGGGCGTTGCAAGTTTCGGGGGAAGCCTCGGCAACTCAGTTCGAAATCGAGAGAGAGAGAATCATTTTGGCGGGGGTTATGGTGCACCAATAGCAGGGGTGTAGGTACACGGTTTGGCAACGTAGCTTGTAGAATTGGCAACGCTGTGCACCTGTACCGTTAGTTTTGAGCTGTGTGCCACGAGGGGCGGAATCTGGAAGAAAAGATGCTAGCTGGTGATTGGGACAAACGAGAGCACGCCGAGCGCTGCCCAATAGGGGATGCGTATTGTCCAATCATGCGGTGCTAGTTGTAGTTTTGCCAGCTAGGGAAGCCAGCCGACCTCAAGAACGAGCGGGAGGGCCGTTCACTAGTGCTTTTGGTTGTGTGGAGCATACAGGTGCTTATACCTACGTGCGCGTTTGCGAATCATACGTGTGAATAATCGCGTAAATAGCCGAAATGGCAGTGTTTGTGCGAGCCAGAAGAGGCCTAGGGAACACGCAAGTGTATTGTAGTGCGTTTTGTATAATTCTTCGATATTTAGCTGCGTTTGTGGGAGAAGCAGATAGCCATGCCATGTGGTACTAACCCAAGCCCGCTCACCATGGCGACCACGCTATCCCTAGGGTCCACTCTACACCCTCAGGCCTAATCAAACCTATCTAAATTCATTTCTATTGCAAAAGCAATAGAAATACACTTCAATCCATCCTTTAATTCATAATGTTCGAATTTCCACTAAAGCGACACGTGGTAACACGGAGACCTCAGGACCAAACCCATTTGTCCCTATAGGTCCACACTCCTTTTGGGATTTCTCCTTGGGTGAGTCCTGTGACATACTATGTCCACCTATTGTACGACACCGTTGGAGCGCCCACGCGGCTGTCGTGAGGAAGGGAAGTGCCGGATAATCCGCTATCCGACGAGAGTGCGGGTCATCCACCCACTTGGATTTCGACGCCGACGCGCAACCGGTCCGCTTCCAAACCAAGGGACGCCGACGCCAGGTTTCCGCCTCAAATTCAACTTTTCCCTCCTTGCAACTACGCCTCGTACACGTGTGAAATACGCGTCGTCGAACAACAACCATGCGGTCAGCATACCAAAAGGACAGTGTTGAGTACTAAATTTATTTAATCATACCAGGTCTTGTTTTATCATGTATTAATTATGAATTTTATTCTAAAGGGGGTTTTTTCTTGTTTACCAATGCATTGGAAGTTAAAATCGAGTCATTGTTTAACCTTGTATCACATGTTATTCAGATCTCATTATACTACGGAAATTCCAACTTTTACAGTGTACGAATGCTTTTCCCCGGGAAATGTCCTTCACATCACCTTTAACTTCCTATTACAAATCTCAGGCCCTCAGCCACCCTATGAAACCAGAAAACCTAGAATATAGATACTGGGCTAAGCGGGTTTGCGCCAGCATCCAGGACTACGGAGGAAGCGCCACCCCTCCCCCCACCCCTGTGGAAGTCTAGCATCCGGTTAGCTGAGTGTACACTGGGGTGGCAAGGTTTGTGTCCTGCAGTGTACACGAGGTGGTGAGCGCAGTCATTGCATTGTAGGTCAGTGTTATTTGTGTCGGGAATATTTCCTTGGGTCTTCAACTTTCCCTTGTACTAATGAGTAGAACAACTCGTAATAACCTAGAGTTATTACTGGCGCCAACAATCTAGATAAAAGGAAAGATATCTAACAGCTAAGAGAGAGACGTACAATTTGAAAGACTTAACGTTAGTGGATGAGCTTAGAGGGGGTAAACGCCACAATTGGCCCCGGGCAACGTAGGGCTCGAGCGTTACCACGACACGGGAGTAGGCGTTTTGTGTTGACTGAGTTTAGGCGTAGGACGTGGGCCCAAACCCAAATTTGTCTTTGACAATTGGGCCCAACGCGGGCACGATCATCCCCTACGACGCGAGATAGGAGCCGGAACAGATATCTACTACTCGAGTTAGGATTGTGTGGACTTTTGTGATCAGCCCTAGAAAGGCGCACAGTACACAATAATAGGCAAACCGACCGTTTAACGTGTTAGACATGTCAACGGACAAGGACACCACGAGAGGGAAGAGAGTAGGATAGGCGCGGATCTAGGGGTAGACCCGAGGCGGGAAGCAGCGTTGCCCCCACCGTCAGCGCGGAGAGTAGGCGCGACCGTGGGACCATCGCCGTACCAGCTATGATCGCGGAAAAAGGAGCTTGCTATGTCAGGGAAACTGAAAGTGGAACCCAGGAAGTCCTGAGGGACAGTTCGTTCATCGCCAGTGACGAGACAGAATCAAAAAGTTTTGTCAAACGACGCGGAGGTTGTCACTAAAGGAACTAAAGGGTCGAACAAAAAAGTTTCGAAGAGAAATGGATGAATATCCTAGAGAAGGCCATGAATAAATATAGTAAGCGGGGCGAAATCGTTTAGGGCCAGAGAGCGTTGTGAGTTCCGACTCGAGTTCCGCGCAGAAATGAAGGAAGCACAGGGACAAATTCCTAGGAGATTGTGGGCAGATCATGATGCACGACAAGCCGTACGCGATACAGCCGAGAAAGAACGCGACGCTAGGATGGGAAGCATAGAAGCCGGTTGTCACGCAGGCAGACATAGCTCGGGACAACCTGAACGCTACAGCGGACAGACTACAGGACAGGTGAAGGCCCCGCGAAACGACCGTAGGCAACCTGAAAAACAGTCAACGCAGTGACCTAACCAAACTCGAAACGAATGTACGCGCGGAGATAAGCCAACTGACGGCAACTATAGCAACTGAAAAAGATCGCGCCGACCAATCGGACAAACCAAACTAGCTAGGTTAGGCAACCTGAGAACAGGGCTACAAGAATGTCGGACAGGACCCGAATGTCGTAGCAGGCCTCGTAGCGGACGTAAATTTTCATATCGGGCAGGCTAGACACCGTCGCCGATAGGATAATCACCGAAGATGATCGGGTGACGGAAGCAAGTGAGCATGGCGCCGAGAGTAGATGCCGAACCGCAGCACTACGCGCCGAAATGATAGAGCACTGCACCGACGCGCGGACCGAGGCTGGGTTCGAACCTGGTCGACGAAGCCGACGAAGAAAGGGCGTCTCTACGGTACGAGATGTACGTAGCCGAGCATGTGACAGAGGATTGCAGGGATCCTGTGGGGGTGGCTTTGTCACCAGCGGAGCGATCCGAGCAAGCTAAGACGAGTCTGACCGCAGACGTGGGGGTAGAGATTTATCCCGAGAAGTACCCTACGTGCTGAAAACGAAAGCACAAGAGACTGGTGGGGGTAGCCCGGTCCGGTAAAAATGAAACTTGTAAGATTCTCCCCCGCGGACAGACAAGAGAAAAAATGAAATGTTATAAACACACAAACACCACGAATGCCCCTAGAGCTGTGGCGGTAAAAGGGAAAGAATGGGGCCCAAAAAGGTAGTGTGGGGGTAGAGGCCAGTTCAACAGTTAAAAAGGCCTAAGCGCTCACTGTTGACGAGGTGTAGTGGAGTGTGTTTGTAAATATAAGTAGTCCTAAGAAATGTAAAATGTTAATTTTTCCTCGTGGTATAAATAATGCGCGCGAGTTCGAGACAAGGTCGCCCAAAGGACCGAAAGCCCCGAGCCGATCGGCAACCACAGGAAGGGCAGCTATCAGCTGTTCCAGCGAGAGAGTGCCGAACTAGGCCAATAAAGAGCACGTGCAGTGTCAGACGAGGCGTGCATGTTGACTACGTCGATCACAGCTGGGCGGGAGCCCGATCGACAAAACACGCTCGCTAAGCGCAGGGTATTGACCCCAGTATAGTCAAGAAGGACAACGCAACCTGAAAGGGAACAAGTAGTTGACTGGCGCAGGACTCCACATCAACTCGAGGAAGTATTGACTTGGGACTTTGCCACTGCAGGGCTTCTGAAGTATTGTCGTCAGTCAAAGGACGCGACTGTAATTGTGTTGGTAATTGAATTACCCAATCTACGCTACATCGAACACCTCGCCACACTGTTCAAAAAATCGTCAAATTCTGCAAATGTTTATTAGTAAATTTTCTGCACGTATTCAGTTTTTTTTAATTTCTGGAAATGTTGTAGTAACTACAAATTAGACGACAAATGCAGTAAAAAAACTAAACAAATTAGCTTAAGTTGAATGCACCATCAAAAAAAATTTAAAACAACGACTTCTTAAAATAAAAGTTATCACAGTCTGGACTTCGACGAAACTAATATCAAATATATTCCTAGACAAATAGTTTTATCAAACGAGTTAATTGTTGCCAATAAATACCGATTTTCTGTAAATTTACGGCAAATGATCACTTTTATTCTACGGACATTGTTTTCAGTGTTCTTACTGCATATAGTTAAATATTATCAAGTGTCGTAGTAGTAAAATAAACTATATTTCCAGTGAAATCATCTACTTTCTGTGAATTTACGGCAAATGATGACTTTGTTTGTACGGAAGTGGTAATCAGTGTTCTTATGCATATAGTAAGAATATTATCAATTGTCAGTTGTAAATAAACTAAATTATTCGCCCAACAAATCATCTACTTTCTGTTAATTTATACGGCAAATTTTTCACTTTATTGTAACGGACATGTTTAATCACTGTTCCTACTGGGATATAGTATAAGAATATTATCAATTGTCAGTTGTAAGTAAACTAAATTATGTCACCGCTTAATCATTTACTATCTGTAAATCTACGGCAAATGATCACTTTATTCTACGGACGTATTAATCAGTGTTCTTACTGCATATAGTAAGAATATCATCAAATTTTCAGTTGTTAGTAAACTAAACTATTTCACCAATCAAATCATCTACTTTCTGTAAATATACGGCAAATGTTGACTTAAATAAAAATAAATAATAATAAAAATAAAATAAAATATTAATTTTGCAGCTTAAATAAATGCGGGCCGACCAATAATCCTCAACAGTGAATCATAAATTGATCGGGATGGTTATAATATTCAACTTTTTAGGTCGTTTAAATGTACTTCAAATTTGGGAAAAATATTCACTTAAAAATGGACAGTTAGCAGACTTTAAAAGGTACGAAATTTGTTCCTGAAGGGTAGATAAATATCACTTGGGAGACCGAAACAATTATCCCCATGAAATTCTAAAAATCGCCCAATATGGTTCCAATCTTCACCCTTTAAAAGTTGTCAAAGTAATAATGTAATCATATTTTCATAATTTCTCTTACTAGTGACCAGTTAACAGCGTTTAAAAGAACGGTTTTCGACACAGAAGAGTAGATTAATATCTTATATCACATGCATGGCGGATTTCCCAAAGGACGAAAATTTTTGACCCCGAGAAGTACATTAATAATTAATATTATTATATTATAGGCCTATCGTTATATTGTTATATAATATGACCAGGAATCCGAAACCCTTTCTTTTCGTATTGAATTTCTCATTTAAAACATAACTACATCATGATTCAACAACAACATGATTCACTACAGACGCGCTTCAGGTATACGGTGTCCCTTTGGGGTATTGGGTTTATTGACTAGGACAGTGTTTTACTTTCTCTCCAGGTGTACCAGGTTCGAGCCTCCTGACTTCCGAGATTTTAACACCATGAAATATATATGTAATATTAATCTTCGTACTAGCTATCAAATGATGCTTGTCTTTCTTACAGGAACGTTCGTTATCATAGTTTAATTGTTAAATTTAAATAATTGTAATGCTCCATTAATCCCACTACGAGGAGAAATTTCAAAACCCGACGAATACTAAAATAAAATTCGTACGGGTCGAAATTTTTGCTGGATCATGTAGTCAAATAACTAAACATTTGCCGTAAAATTACGGCATATTGACTGGATTTTTATTTGTCTATATTGAGTTAAAAAACGAAATAAAATGCTTTTTTCAATGTTTCATGTAGTCGAATAAAAAAACATTTGCCTAAAATTTCGGCATGTGGACTAGATTTTTAACTGCCAATATTGAGTTTAAAAACGGGAAAAAAATGCCGTATTAATACTGGATCATGTAGTAAGAAAAATAAACATTTGCCGTAAAACCCTTTGACAACTCAAACTCAGTAAAATAACAAACAGAAAGATTTAAATTGCCAATCTTGATCGAAAATTTACTACCTTTTTTTAAGTCGTAAAAAACAACATTTTTCAGTAAATAAAGAAATCGGACTTGCAGTAGAAAACTGGAATTAGTTAGTAAGGGAGTTACTTCCAACGACATTTGCAGTAATTTGACGAAAATTTTTGAACAGTGCAGGATCAAGCATCTTTTGAGATCTCGTGTGAGTTGAGCCAGGACGTACCTCCGCGCTAGACAGGGTCGCGCCTAGAAGGACGTACCTGTGACACTACAGCGATATAATTCGTTTATTTACGCGATAGAATCTAGGATAGCCTCTGATCACTGAGCCTAGGGTTCCGATGTTATTTTGTCTGTGTGACGTGAGTGTGCGTAGGGTTGTTATTTTTGTGTGGAACCGCCACACGCGCCTGCAGCGCAAGTCTTGAGTTTCCGTCGCGAATAGTGCGTTTTGAGTCAAGTGTTGAGTTTTCCTTCCGAGTTTGAGTTTTAATTTTGAGTCTAGCTGTGTCCAGTGAGTCAACCGGTTTGTTGAAGTTTGTTTGTTGCTTTTGATGCGCGATAGCTTATTTTGTAAGTCGTGAGTGGGACACCCACATAGTAAGTGTGAGTAGTAGTCGGACGGAACGCCTCCGTGTAGCTTCTTTTGTACGCAGAGCCGTTGGAGTTACTTTCCTCTGTGGAGTGTTGTTATAAAGTCGTGTTTAATATTAGTAATTTACGTAAATACCATGTCAAAGGGCCGAGCGAGCCTCATGTGTAAACGTAAATTTATGTATCTTTATAAATCGCGAGAGCGTACCTAAATGTCATTTTAATTTATAGTACTGTATGTGCTTACTTCTTTATAAATCGCGAGAGCGTACCTAAATGTCATTGTAATTTGTGAATAGAGCGACGAGCGTACCGTAACAACTAATCGGACGCAAGTGTAAATGTTGGTTCAGCTAGTGGTTTATTTTGTGTTCTGACGCAAGAGTTGTGTATACGTAACCAAGGCGAGATTGTAATCTCAGAGCGCCAGAGTTCTGTGGAAGGAGCGAACGAAGCACGGCACAGGGAGTCGAACCTGTAGCCAGGGAGGTGTGACAACGCACGGAACGAAGCAAGCGGAGGAAACAGCTGCGAAGCTCAGCCAGAAGATCGCACCTAGGTGGAATGAAAGTGAAAGGAGGGGTAGCGAGTCGCTCCACCCTACCAGAAGCAAGACGGCGCGAGAGGGGAAGCAAGCAGACGAACGGATGCACTGACAGCCAAGTGTTGTCAACGAGGCGCACCGAGGACAGTGTTGCCAGATAATGCACACAGGGGTAGATGGACTCATGCGAGGGTCATAAGGACCGCGTGTTGGCCGCTACGAGCGCATGTCGTGACTGAAACTCAGTCTAGTTGTGACGGAAGCTATGGCAACCACGGTTGACCAAGGTAAACTCAAGAAGAAGTAGACTACGTGTCTGTGACCCATATGGTAATCAAGTTAGCCACCCTGCGTTAATCAGCACACCCGAGCCAGAGCTGCACGCACCCATCCACAAGACATGCTGCGTTGGTTTAGAGACCGTACCGGGCTGGGAACGGAGGCCGTCCGCGCTTAGCGAGATTGTCTTTATCTCGAACCAGTCAACCTTCAGTTTAGGGTATTTACGTTGCACTATTGTAGGATCTGGTAGCCTTTTAGCCCTCTGAGTTTTGTGGGTGCCCTACGCCAGGCAACTTGCAGGTTCAAGTAACCTTTGTTTTAGCACTACGAGTGCGTTTTGGAGTTGAGAAGTTTTGTCTTGAGTTTAAGTTTATTTTTGCTACGTCACAACTTTTTAGTAATTTATCGCCATTTAGTACGCGGAGAGTTGTTCCTGCCCTGTTCAATATGTTAATTTTGTGTGCGTCGCCTCGTTAGTGTTTAATTGTCCGTATCCGTGTTTGCATAGTTTTAGCCACCCGTGAGCCGCGTGCGGTACCTTTTACTTATCGGTAGCGAATCTATAATTTTGTTTTCCTGTTTTGGGGCATCGCCCATGTTTTATCGTTCTTTTGTTTGTAGCCCAGTGCTATCCGAGTTCAGTTGTAATGTTTTTGTAAATCACTAAGCAGACGTGTGTAATTAGTTAGATGCTAGGAAGCGTCAGTGAACGAGACTACGCCAGGTTAACACACTCACGGAGTGATGTAGGGTGATATGTCACCGTTGTTTGTTGGGAACACCGAGGTTCGAGTCCCGGGTTCGAGAGAGAGTTGTTCTTCGTCATTAGCTCAGGAGCCTACAAGTAAGAGTAGAAGCAAGCTCAGCGCTGCTTAGCGCCAGCTGTGCGGAGGCAATGCAATGACAAGTGTACTGACGGCCGGAGGGCTGCCAGGGGGGTGTGGCGCGGTAGGCATGCGGCCGCCGGGCGCATCTCGCTTAGTCAGTGTCACGTGGATGACAGTGGCGTACCGTCAGGGGTACAGCAGAGAAACTACTTTTGTTTCTCATCTCGAAGTAGGTGATAATTCACGCTTGGACTTCCATATGAATTCCCGGGAGTGAATTATACTTGGCAACCAGTGAGATGGTTTGTTATAGGACCACCTTGGGTCAGGTTTTTCTTTTGTTGTACTTAGGGAAGGTAGTTCCGTGGATGTGCCAGGAGTACTTTTAAATTGGACGAGGTTCACCTTACCCTAACTACCCCTATACTAGTTTTTAGGAATGTGGAATTCCGTCGTGTATGGGAAAAATGTTAATTTTAAGGACAGATGTATGCTGTCGATGCCTGTGGGATAACTTTGTACTTTGCTTAGGGGCCTAAGTCCAAGTAAAAGTAGTGGGGGTAACTGTAACGGGTCGCCTTGCCCCCTCTGTCCAAATTAAATTTTTCGCAATTAATTTCCATAAATATGCAAATTAATTAGCCATCCAAAATAAATCATCATCTTCAATGATAATTTATTTTCATGATAATGTATTTCTATGTGAGATAATAAGTCTAAGAGCCAGGGATTGTGTCCTAAACAGGGGCATAATTTCCACTGTGTTAAATTTCATGTGACCTTGGTCGAGAATAGGGCTAGTTGGCGAAGTTTCTGGTGAAGCCTCGGCAACTCAGTTCTGAGAATCGAGAGAGAGAGAAGTCGATTCCGGAGCGGAGTTATGGATGCACCAATAGCAGGGGTGTAGGCCACGACGGTTTGGCAAACGTAGCTTGTAGAATTGCAACGCTGTGCACCTGTACCGTTAGTTTTGAGCTGTGTGCCACGAGCGGCGGAATCTGGAAGAAAAGATGCTAGCTGGTGATTGGGACAAACGAGAGCACGCCGAGCGCTGCCCAATAGGGGATGCGTATTGTCCAATCATGCGGTGCTAGTTGTAGTTTTGCCAGCTAGGGAAGCCAGCCGACCTCAAGAACGAGCGGGAGGGCCGGTCACTAGTGCTTTTGGTTGTGTGGAGCATACAGGTGCTTATACCTACGTGCGCGTTGCGAATCAGTACGTGTGAATAATCGCGTAAATAGCCGCAATGGCAGTGTTTGTGCGAGCCAGAAAGAGGCCTAGGAACACGCAAGTGTATTGTAGTGCGTTTTATATAATTCCTCGATATTTAGCGGCGTTTGTGGGAGAAGCAGATAGCCACGCCATGTGGTACTACCCAAGCCCGCTCACCATGACGACCACGCTATCCCTAGGGTCCACTCTACACCCATCAGGCCTAATCAAACCTATCTAAATTCATTTCTATTGCAATAGCAATAGAAATACGCTTCAATCCATCCTTTTAATTCGATAATGTTCGAATTTCCATCTAAAGCCGACCACGTGGTAACACACGGAGACCTCAGGACCCACACCATTTGTACCTATTAGGTCCGCACTCCTGTTGGAGTTCTCCTTTGGTTGAGTCCTGTGATCATACCTATGTCCACCCTATTGTAATCGACACCGTTGGAGCGCCCACGCGAGCCAGTGCGTGAGGAGAGGGAAGTGCCGGATAATCCGCTATCCGACGAGCAGTGCGGGTCAATCCACCCACTTGGGATTTCGACGCCGACGCGCAACCGGTCCGCCTTCCAAACCAAGGGACGCCGACGCCAGGTTTCCGCCTCAAATTCAACTTTTCCCTCCTTGCAACTACGCCTCGTACACGTGTGAAATACGCGTCGTCGAACAACAACCATGCGGTCAGCATACCAAAAGGACAGTGTTGAGTACTAAATTTATTTAATCATACCAGGTCTTGTTTTATCATGTATTAATTATGAATGTATTCTAAATGGGGTTTTTTCTTGTTTACCAATGCATTGGAAGTTAAAATCGAGTCATTGTTTAACCTTGTATCACATGTTATTCAGATCTCATTATACTACGGAATTCCAACTTTACAGTGTACGAATGCATTGCCCGGAATGTCCTTCACATCACCTTTAACTTCCTATTACAAATCTCAGGCCCTCAGCCACCCTATGAAACCAGAAAAACCTAGAATATAGATACTAGGCTAAGCAGGTGCGCCAGCATCCAGGACTACGGAGGAAGCAGCCAGCCTCGCCCCACCCCTGTGGAAGTCTAGCATCCGGTGAGCTGAGTGTACACTGTGGTGCAAGGTTTGTGTCCTACAGTGTACACGAGGTGGTGAGCGCATGTCATTGCATTGTAGGTCAGTGTTATTTTGTGTCGGGATATTTCCTTGGTCTTCAACATTCCTTGTACTAATGAGTAGAACAACTCGTAATAACCTAGAGTTATTACTGGCGCCCAACAATCTAGATAAGAAGGAAAGATATCTAACAGCTAAGAGAGAGACGTACAATTTGAAAGACTTAACGTTAGTGGATGAGCTTAGAGGGGTAAACGCCACAGCGTCCCTTCCGTTGTGAATAAACATGGTTGATGCAAACTGTAGTTGCTTTATCTTTTAAAACAAGCGCAAAACTGAATAAATCCAATAAACATGAGTGATCGTACGTGTACCAGCGTAGCTACTTAGCACATATAACATGATCATGCCCAGGGTAAATTGAAATAATGTTTGTTAATTGTCTGTGACTGTTTGAATGGAAAACGAGTTTTTGTGATATGACTATGAATGAGTGAAACATTGATCACGCGACCACCTTGAGTGCAGAAACAGGCACTGAGAATTACAATGGGAGCAATCATTGCTGCAATGGAGACTTATAGGTGGAACCAGTTAAGGTGGCGGTCGCACTATGGCCACAGGATCGGCAAAAAGTAAATAAAATAACGGTCTCTAAAACTGCTTTTGGAGAAAAACACGACTATTTTAAAGCCAAGCCTTACCCAATATATCCTAAAAATAAAGTATTTATGAAGTGTACAAATAAAATCAAGACATTTTGATGCTCCTAAACATTGACATCACATCTGGCGAGGTTGGCATTATAAACAGCTGGAACTTTGGACACACCATTCCATTACCAACAAGGCAAAAAAACACTTACGTAATCGTGATTACTTAAAATCATTATTTCATTAAAATACTGACTCTGTGTGACTACTTTATTCACAGCTTATAAAATGTTGATATATGTTATATATAACATGTCACGATAACATGACCAAATATGGTAGGCCCTACCTAATGTCAGTTGTGTGTAAATTGTCAACGTTGGCGTCCGTGCTCTCGCTTGACCTTGACGGCCGCCAGCTTATCTGGTTCCACCTATACTTGTGGAATGGCAATGGATAAGTAGTGTTGCAGTGGATCCCGGAACAATGTGAAGTGTATGGTAATGAATGAGATGTCGGATTACCTGGTAAAGAGTGACAGCAAAATGCCCCAAGTAGTCTTGGTTCGTGGCAATATTGCTGCAGTTCAATTTATTAAATTCAATCTTTATTGACTGCTGTCTAATTAGTATGGATGACCACGGGGAACACTTCGGCCTAGAGGTCTGCACGGGCCTACTTCTAGAAGCCCGGCCCGGGCCCGGAATTTCAGGCCCGGGCCCGTATTAAACTAGCTTATCAAAGCCCGGGCCCGCCATAAGTGTAAGTAGGCCCGTTACAGCCCGTTCAGAGGTTAAACTCAAAGCAACAGCATGTGGATTTTTTAGATTTTACCATGGGATATGAATGAACGTCACGGTGGGGATGAAAAGTACTATTACGAGAAACAAAACGTTTTGAAATTTTGGTCGAAGAACATTTCTATGATCGCAATCGCAAATACCGATTTCAAATTATATCATAAAGCCCGAAAAAAGCCCGTCTCATTCAGTGAAAAGCAGGCCCGGGCCCGGCTTAAAATGCACAACAAGGCCCGAGCCCGGCCCGCGGGCCAGGCCCGGGCCCGTGCAGACCTCTACTTCGGCCTACTAATAATGTGTGTTACTGTTATGCAAATTGCAAAGTGGGTAAAATACAGTATAGGTACTTATTTATTTGATTTCTTGATTTCATTAATTGGGAAACTCACTGACCGGCAATTGGGTTACCCGGGTTCAATACCCGGCTGAGATGAATTTTGTAATTTCTGGATTAATCTATAGAATACAGTAGGTACTGCTAAATCACATTGGTTAATAGTTACCTATACTTATTAAGTTATTAGACAATTTATTTGTTTAGAATAAGATTTCAATGTGATGTTACATTAGTACACAACATAATTACTGTATTCAATGCTCTCGAGTCTTGACACAATTCTTGACAGCATCTTTTCATTTATTTTTACTTTCTAGTTTCTACAAATGTTAACTCTTTCTTTTCTTTTGGTGTTTACATTAATTTTCTTTAGATATTATGCAACTATCAACATCATATTTCATAAATATTTTTGGTTGTTAAAAGTTTTTAATGTTTCGATAACATTTATTCAATATTCAACATTCAACAGAAAAATATCATCAATCGTTGAATACCACCGCTACAAAACAACCCGATAAATAAAAATGTAATTTTTAATTGTCTTTACATTAGGGATGCACATCGATACTATCTTCATTATCGATTATCAAAATGGTAATGTATCGATAATATCGATATCACCAACAAAGCCTGTTCTGACCTATAAGTGGAACCTGAAGTGTGGCAAGTTTTCGTCAAAACAATACAATTGCGTTCCGTTTGGTGCCTCGCTGTCGTTGATGTCATATTTTTGGACGTTATATAGCTCTTTTCCAAACATAAATCTCGAGTGTGACACCATCAGCCCAGCCAATGCATGGCACAACTTGAGATAAACTTCATCTTCAGAGTTTGCTTCGTGCCACTATTGACAAATTATTTGATATTTCGATAATCGATAATAAATTTTGGTTATCGATTATCGAAATTATATCCATTATTGATTATCGATCGATAATATCGATTATTGTGTGCATCCCTACTTTACATGTTCCCTTCTATGTACGTATTGTCAGTTGTCACTTTATCATTATAAATTTAATTAGATAATCTGTTATAGGTATGGTACATCCCACACAGCCATGTTCTGGCTTTTTGGCTTTTTTAAAGTAAAATCTTAACTTCATGTTTTTTGTTTGATATTTGATGCTTTTTCATATGCAATGGTTATGTGATTATCATAATTATATCATCATCATAATAAAATAAATAAAGACAAAAAAAATAGTGAATCATAGAATAGTTGGAACACCCGTACACACTTGTTTCCAGCAAAAAAAAAAAAAAAAAAACACTAAAAGAGAGTCACTTAATAAGTATGAGTCTCATAAAAATAGATTCAGGATTGTGTTGTTTCAAAACCGTCGAAATTGCTTTCACAGAAGACTTTTTTTAATTTGAATTTTGAATGTAAAAAAATTAACACCACATAATTTTTTAAAATTATCAGCATCACTTATAGTAATCCAATTCCCTATGTCTTACCCTATTAATTATTTGATTTTTTTCTTGGTGCAGTGATGGACAAGACTACATCCAGTGGGTACCCTCCTGAGCAAGTAGCAGACGAGATCGTTCAAGCTGTCGTGTTACAGAAGAAGGAAGTTATAGTTTCTCCCATATTGCCACGGTTGGTTATCATCATTCGCACATTGACCCCTTCACTCTACTTCTGGATTATGAAGAAAAGGGCACGGAGTCAAGCTAACACACAACATGAGGATTAAACTGTATTTACATTATTTTACATTTTAAAGGCAATAGTATAAACTTTCTATGTAGGACCCACAAATATTCCGTAAATATTAAGGAAAATATAAAATACAAAAATGTTTTTAATGTGTTCTATATGTTACATTATTTTGTACACTACACAGTACGGTCTGTATGTGTCGCTCGCTATCTAAATGAGTGATCACATAACAAACTGACATAATGATGGTCTTTATGTGTGTTGTATATTTTACTAAATACCTATACACAGGTGCAACTTATGTGATGTTGAGTGGCTTAGGTAGATAGCATGAGGGTGTAGCATAATGATTCAAAAGGCAAATGGCTCCATCAACTAGAGTAACAGAAGTAACAGGTCATAAACATAACACATTTCCAATAGGCAATAATAAATAGCCTGTAAAAATAGCAATACAAGGATGCAAAGAGTAACCTTTTAACTAAATATATATTAGCTTAGGTATAGTACGTACCACTAAATTTTAACAACACTTGAAATATGTTGTTTTTTGTTTTAACTAGGTAGGCCTAAGTCTAGGAATAGTCCTACATAGATGAACCACTAACTATAATAAAAGATAAATAACAGGCAATCATCATCTCTTTGACAGTAGGTACTTTATATTTTTTGAAAGGTTTTTTTCTGATCGAAAAAATGTCGGTTTTT
>JAMZAV010005419.1:0-42843 GCA_024449915.1 Sweltsa coloradensis | reverse complement strand
GTATTTTTGTTTTAGGGCTTTTCATTATCATCACGTTGAATTCTTTTAAACACACGGCGTTTGTTTCTCACTGTGCGCATCACAACATATTCTAAGCAAGCACTAAATGAATAAGTAAATTTCAGTAGCTATTAATGGCCTGGTTTGGGGATGCTATTTTGCCCCACCCAATTTTATTGGGGTATCATAGTGTCATACAATTATGTTTGAGTGGACCCCAAACGTGCACCTTTGGTCCAAGTACGAGTAAACTGCACTTTTGTGCATGTCCTAAAATGTACTAAATACGTCCATACGTACGTAAAAAAAAAAATACGTAAGTACGTGTGGGGGCCATTTCATTTAGCCCGTAAAATTTAAATTTTTATCGTGGGAAACCTGTTATAGGGTGCAATTAGCCCCTCTTCAGGTGAACTAGGTATGTGCGGATAGGAAATTGTGAAGGGATGTCCGAGGGCTGTTTAAGAGGACTCAATCCCTTGCATTCGCCTTAACGACTGAGGAAAACCTCGGAAAAAACCTTCAGTCAGGATTGCCGGTCTCGACGAGATTCGAAACCCGGGACCTCCCGAATCAGAGTCTAGCGCTTAGCGCCCGAGCCAACACTGTCGGTTTTAGCCCGTAAGTAATGCCTATCTCAATAGTCTGTGTTGACCCCACATAGTGATAAAAATATAAAATGTACCTACTGACAAGACAGTTACCTACTACAAAACATTGGAAAACATGAAGACACACCTTTACTTGATTATTAATTATGGGCTTTTGCCTATAGCCCCTGACCCGATGGGGCCCAACGTTAAAGTGACTGAAAATAATTTAGGGGGCTTTGGTCTAGGGCCCCTTGGGCCCCAACGCTAACGGGGCCCAACCGTTTGCTCGGGGCCCTGGCCCACCGTGCCTCTACATATCTTGCAACTTGTGTTCTGTTGACATTTACAACTACGCCAAAGATTTGAGTTTTAGCGACAAAACATTTGGAATACGTTTTTGTCATACCTTTTTAGTTTTTTGTCAGTTTAAAAAATGAGCAGCGATGATTCGTTTGCATGATTCGTGGAACACTCATCACATTTCGGAAGTTGGAACGAAACTAGTCATAACAAAAACCAAATAAAAAACCCAGACATCAGTAAATAATACTCACACATTTCATATGAACCATAGTGTGAATAAATATTTAAAAATAATTGTAATTAGAAGAATTACTTTGAACAATAATATTGTTAGTGAAAAACGCTGCTTGCATTTAAAAGATTTCCTATTTAGTTCCAATGAAAGTTTCAAGGTTGGTACTACTGATGCGATACGTCACCAGAACTTCCGGTCGAAGTCGAGGTGAGTACGCCCCAGTTTCAGTCAGTTTTCAGCTGTTTGGAAGGCGTAGGCTGCTGTCAGCCGTGTAGCATAGTTGGGCCAAAGTGTCAAAATTAGTGATTGTAGGTCACAGTGATTGGTGTTCAACAGCTGGGAAGGTTATCCTAACGTTTGGTGAGATTGTTTATTCGTAAACATGTTTAGTTTTCTTACAAAAGAAAATAACAAGAAATCGCCCGAACTTTTTGAGAATGTGGTCGAAGGACTCAAGAAAATTTATAGGACCAAGCTGCTTCCTCTGGAACAGTTTTATCAGTTCCACGATTTCCACTCGCCACAGCTTGATGATCCGGATTTTGACGCCAAACCCATGATACTACTCGTTGGCCAATATTCCACTGGTAAAACTACGTTCATTAAATACCTCCTTGAATCAAAACTTTCCAGGAATACGAATCGGTCCTGAACCTACAACTGATCGTTTCATAGCTGTTATGTACGATGAAAAAAGGCATAATTCCTGGAAACGCATCGTTGTGGATCCCAAAAAACATTTAAACCTTTGACAAAGTTTGGTAATGCCTTCTTGAATCGGTTTAAAATGTTGGGTTTTTAAAAATTCGCCAGTACTTAAGGGCATATCAATAGTGGACACTCCTGGTATTTTATCAGTGAGAAAAAAAGGGTAGACAGAGGTTATGATTTCACAGGAGTGTTAGAGGGGTTTGCTGAACGAGTAGATAGAATTATTTTCTGTTTCAAATGCACACAAGCTCGATATTCCGATGAGTTCAGAAGATCTATAGAAGCTCACGCGGTCATGATGACAAAATACGGTTTGTGTTGAACAAAGCCGACATGGTTGACCACCAACAGTTGATGAGGGTGTATGGTGCCCAATGTGGTCTCTGGGGAAAGTGCTACAGCCCACCTGAAGTTGCTCAAAGTTTTACATCGGGTCTTTCTGGGATCACCTCTGCGATACATGTCAACAGGGAGGTACGTAACGTTTAAGATGTTCACGTTAGTATGTTTGTTGCACTCATGTGAACCCTTAGACTACCACCGTACCTTGAAAACTTTCACCTAGCCTTACGTCCTCCCTTGCTTACCGTACCCATTATGTTAAACTAGTCTAACATCGCCGAAGCACAATATTCAAAAAGCCGCAGAAATAGTTTCAATTCATTATCTAACCAAGCACTTAAAAGCCTTCATACAACATAAAAATGATTTAAAACTTTAGTTTTGTTCGTTTGTCTGTTTACAGCCTGCGAAGGTAGGTAGCCTACCTACCTGAAATTATCATTTTGACTAGGCATAGGAAGGCTAGGCCTTAGGTCTATCCATAATCCACCTTTTTCTCTTTGCAACTCTAGGCTAAGTAGGCCTCCAAGACCAAATAAGGGTGGTAGGGCCTACACATTTTATTTGAAACACATTGATGCGGGGGCCCAACCACCTACTCCTATCGTTTCATTCTATTTTAAGGTTTGGTTGGCCTATCTGTAGTGAAGAAACACTCTGGTCAAATTTACAGACCACTGTGCGTAAACCCTGTGCTTACGCATACCCTAACCTAACCATGGAGCCCAAATCCACACAACATTACCGGTAGGCCAACGCTTGATTGATTTTCTTCCTAGTTTACCGTTGAATTTTGGTAGGCTGCTAAAGTCTAAATGGCAAGCATAAACTGTAGACTTTGAGGTGGTGATTGTGTGTACAGGTAACCTTAGGGCCTATAGGTAGGCCGGTACAAGTTTATTCATTTTTGATAGGCCTTTACGGAAAATATCACGCACAATGATTTAAAAACTAGGGATGCACATTGATATTCTTTTTATTATTAATATCAAAATGGGATTTAGGTACGGCCTATGTCATTATCGAATCAATATTATCGATAATATAGTATCACCAAAAAAGCTGTTCCACTTGGGGGCCTATTAGTAAGAACCTCAAGTGAGCCAAGTGAATGTCAAAACATAGCCCACAAACGCATTCCATGCTGCTTCGCTGTCTTCGATGTTTAAAGTGTTTTGTTCCGTTTTATGAAAATTGCTCATTTCTAAACATAAATCTTGAGTGTGACACCATCAGCCCAGCCAGTGCAAGGCACAACCGCACAACATGAGATAGTCTCCATCTTTAGAGTTTGGTTTGTGTCACTAGACCAATTATTTGATATTTTGATAGGCCTAATCAAAATAGGCCCTAATGAATTTTGGTTATCGATTGTCGTGTGCATCCCTATTTAAAACTCGACATTTTCTCGACCAACGTTTAATTAATAGGCCTACTTCCGTATTAAAGCGCACTTGCCTGCCGCCGTGATCGACCCTTGTTCGAAAGTAGACTACCAACCTCGCAAAAACACAAGGTTTTACAGCTTACAGCTGACGAAACCAATATTTGTTATATAGGCGAGGCCTAGGCTTGCAAGTTAACTGGTAAATAAATTATATTACCGGTATATTTAGGCCTATATTAGGTAGACCTACTTAGTCTCTCTAAGCCTACTTACTCTCGTTTTTCAAATGTTGGCAATACGAGCTAAAATTGAGCGGGAAATCAATCCGCTAGCGTAATATGGATGTTTTACCGTATAGGCCTACTTTTACATACCGAGGCTAGGTCTAGTGGTAAAAGTTCTATACCTACTCCACTGCATGAATGTTTAGGCCCTCCACGTTTTTTGTTGCAGTTTTGAAACAAAATTGTCTTGTTGCTTGGACTTCTGGAACCTTTGAAACAACTAAATGTGTAGGCTAAGGCACAGGCCAGCTCAGGCTAAGGCACAGGCCAGCTCAGGCTAGGTCTGCAAGATCATTTTGATTTTACAATTTTTATACACCTGTCTCACTCACAGGTAGGGGTGTCAACAAGTAGTCCTACGCATTTCTCGCCCGGTAGCGTAGCCTACCGGTATGCAGCTTATGATTCCAACTAGTGTCCAACTTCCAATATAGACCCTATGCCTAACGGTACCTAGCGCATTATCTACCCAGGCCTACCCCTGTCATACCCACTTGTAGCGGTTGCCTTTACCTTCCTACGTTGGTACTGCGTGAGGTCGAGCATGTGGTTACTAAGCCTCTCTGGGTAGAGCGTACATTTGGCTCACAACGCTTAGTCCACCCTATTTCATTTTTAAAACAGTTTTTAAATACCGTTTCCACTCAACTGGCATATTTGTGCCGTGTGGCCTTTCATAGTCACTGTAATTAGCATTATAGAGCAGAGCAGGCTAACGATATAAAAATTACCGGTACCACACATAGGCCTACGGCTATGACGATATAGGCCTACTTGGGATATAAAAATGTTGTGTGATGAGAACTAGATAGGCCTACTGGTAGGCTCATTTTAGATGTAGCTTTTGGAACACTTTATTTTTTGGCACTCCAGGTTATTTGAAGATGAGGAACAAGATCTCTTCAAAGACCTCCAGTCCCTCCCTAGGAACGCTGCATTGCGGAAACTCAACGACTTAATAAAGCGCGCGCGACTGGCCAAGGTCCACGCCTACATCATCAGCGCTCTACGCAAGGACATGCCCTCGATGTTCGGCAAAGACGGCAAGAAGAAGGAACTGATCAAGAATCTGGGCCAGACATACGACCTACTACAGCGCGAACATCAAATATCCCCGGGGGATTTCCCCGACCTGAAGAAAATGCAGGAAACGTTGCAACACCACGACTTTACGAAGTTCCAGCCCCTGAAACCGAGGCTGATTGAGGTCGTCGACAAGATGTTGGCCGAAGACATTGCCCGGTTAATGGCCATGATCCCGCACGAAGAAAGCAACCAAGTTATCGAGCCGCACATTAAAGGTAGGTTGCACAACTTCACATGTGTTTGGGCTACTTGCTATTTTCTCTTCTTTGTAAATGCATAAGTATGACATTTCTGACAGTCAAGATTTTTGTGGATACATTGGTAGGGTACAAACACAGAAGTTTTGAATGAGTTTGATGAAATTACATTTTGCAGTGCTCAATAGCCTATTGTTATGCATGCGGTGTCAGTTTAGATTGCCAACGAAAGGGGAAATAGAAAAACGTGCATGTCAAATTAAAAATTAACATGAACCTAAAAGTATTTACGCCTAACTAGCCTGATTTGGCTATCGTATTATTATACCAATTAGGCCCTACATGATCAAAAAGTGAACTATTAGGCCATAAAGTCACGAAATAAGTAACTACTAGCATGGAGTAAAATAAATAGGCCTACAAATGAATGTGTAATAGTAGCCTACCTAGGCCTACATTAGTTTAGAACCCTCATTTCCTATCAATTTACCTAATTCGATATTATTTTGGCCTTATTGTTAAAAATGTGGTTGCAAACTTATGGCCAATAATAAACGAGCGTTGTCATATAATGCGCGGAGACTTTGTTTGGCTTGCAGCTGTTCTGCCCTTGCCTGACGTTGTGCCCAGTTGTCCAATTCCGTTGTTTTCTGGATGTTTCCGTGGCCATCTCGGGTATGGGACAGAGAGTTGCTAGTTTCTGTAAGGACCTAGCATGTCCACTCTCACATTCTGATTCAACCCAGCATTAAGCCAAACTTGTGTAACATGTTGCATCATAAGCTTTGCTTAGTTAGTGACTTTGATCAACTGTTGTCACTCACTCACAAGGTAGCTACGAGTTACGTAGGTAATTGTAAAGAATCCAAATTTATGCAGCATTCAGTTCTAGGATGTTATTATTTCTTACTAGGAAAACGCTTAAGTCCCGCCGCGTTGATGGATGAGCGTAATTTTTTTAAAACGAAAAAAGCGTAAAATTGCGATTTTTTAATAGATAATTTTTCGATTACGCTCAAATTTCACACGAATATATTAATTCATAAAATTAAAGTTCTGTGAAAAAATCATTACAATCGGATAAAGCATGTAGGTTTTATTCGTCGAAGAAATGTTAAAAATTGAAAAAAATCGTAAAATTGCGATTATCATGAGAAATAATTTTTCGATTGCGCTTAAATTTCCCACGAATATATTAATTCATAAATTAAGGTTCTGTGAAAAAATCATAACAATCGGATAAAGCAGGTAGGCCTAGACGTTATAAGTCGAAGAATTTTTTAAAAAATCGAAAAAAATCGTAAAATTGAGATTTTCATGAGAAATAAATTTTCGATCAATTTTTCCCTCCGTGCAGTTCTTCGTTCAGAGATTTCATAGACCTCCATAAAATTTCATTGCAATTGGAGTATTGGTTTAGCCGGAATCGTGTTCACAGACACACAAAAATACAAAAAAAAAAGAAAAAAAAAAACATTCCGGATTTTTTTCTCCAGTGTAGTGAAATGGAATCTTCGCTTCGCTCGCTACGCTCATCCAATTAATACTAGGAAAACGCTTAAGTCCCGCCGCGTTGTTGGATGAGCGTAATTGGTGCATTGAGCTGCCATGTGTTATGCGGATTTTCTGTTGTTCTGTGGAAAAATTATTACAAAGTTGAAGATTTTTTAAAAATGTAATTAAATTAAATACAAAATTAGCTTAAATTTTAAATTCTTTTGATACATCGTAATTTTGAAAAAGAAAAAAATCGTAAAATTGCAATTTTTATAAGAAATAATTATTCGTTTGCGCTTAAATTTAACACGAATATATTAATTCATAAAATTAAGGTTCTGTGAAAAAATCATTACAATAAGATAAAGCATAGGTGTTAAAAGTCGATTTTTTTCTTAAATCGAAAAAAAATCGTAAAATTGCGATTTTCATGAGAAATAATTTTTCGATTGCGCTCAAAAACGTGGCAGTTCTAAGTTCAGAGATTTCGAAGGCCTCCACAAAATTTCATTGCCATTGGAGTATCGGTTTAGCCGGAATCGTGCTGACAAACACAGAAAAATATAGGGAAAAAAAGGAAAAAAACACATTCCGGATTTTTTTCTCCAGTGTAGTGAAATGGAATCTTCGCTTCGCTCGCTACGTTCATCCCATAATGTTTACTTTTTTACTAGGGTAGGCCTTTGTAGGCCTACGGTCCTACCTAATTTAATATTATTCATTACATCACAAATCTCAGACAATCTGATTTTATTATTTATTTTGTACTTGGTAAACTAGTACGTATTTAAAGCCACGTCCACCATAAAGGCAGGTTCCAAGCAAGGCGCATGAGGCAAAATTTGGTAAAAGTTTTCCCCAGCATATGTTAATCGAGATTTCATTCCCTCATGTCAAGCACTGTTCGTACAGCTGTTCACATCTGATTGCGTTTGACTGACTGACTGACTGAGGCCGAATTTCCTTAGTCAATTAACTCCATGGATTGCGTTTGTGCATCCTAAACTGTTCGGTTCTAGGTCAAATCATTTTCTTGTAGAAATCTACTTTTGAGCATTTGTGCCAATTCTCAGGCTTTTTCATCCCAAATCTGCTTCTAGTATTCTAGTAAAAACACAGCTTTTAACTTATTGATATGCACTTTAGAAAGAAACCACAATAGATTGTATTGAAATCCTGACTTATTTCAAATTTAGAACTGTTCTCAAAAAACATTTTGGCGGAGTTTCAAATGTTGTCTGTTGGATGCACGCATTTATTTCGTACCTACACGAGTCACCTGTTAACCTAGGCCGACCATGTGGCGTTACTTCTCCGTCTGGGTCTCTGTTGCCACATGCCTCAAACGAAACATGTGCTTTTAATTGTTATCATCTAAAAAATCCGGCATCTGTAGTCAGTCTGTTACTAGACAGCAACTGAAAAACAAGTTTGTAAGGTTGCACAGAGCAGTTCATGTTTAACAGTCAACTATGTAGCTTACTTCACGTTGTTGTATCCAAATATTTGACTGAACAATGTAGCTTCTTCAAAGTTCACATAACGTGTGAAGTAAATTCTCCGGGACAGATTCAAGTGTGAACTTTTGGATCCGATGACATTCTAATTCTCGGTGAAGTTTTTGCTCACAAATAATGTTGTACTTTGTTTTCCAGGGGGTGCGTTTGAAGGCGTGGAAGATACGGTCAGTCCGTTTGGCTACAAGCGGGGTGAGGGAGTTGACGCTGGTAAAGGCGAGACCGAGTGGATTGTGACGAAGGATCGTCACAACTACGACAATGTGTTCGATGCACTTGGGCCCGTGGACGGCAAGTTAACGGGGGCAGGTAAAGTTCAGCTTCAATACCTATTACTGTTATCTTTGGGTGCTTTAACAGCAAAGATTATTTGCACTAAGCATCTATAGTTTCCCCTTCTCTTTATTTTGTTTTTTCTATCTATCTATTATAGGGTGTCCAGATTTCCAAACCAAAAAAGCGGGACAAACTTCTGGCGGCTGTAGCTGGGGTCTGGGGCGAAGCCCCAGCCGCCGGAGGCCTTTTCGCCGAAGGCGAAAAAAATTTTCACCATACTACAATTATTTTGTCATGTTTTAACTGAAAAATGGCAACTCGGGGGATTACCTTAATGGATAATAACTATAGAAAATGTTGCTTTGCAGATCGTACAAAACACTTTGTCATTATCAGTCTCGTGTCTAACAAGATAAGGAAAGTCCTTCTTAACATCGTCATTGAAAACACACGTTTAGGCGGCGGCATTTTACACACTCACGCGTAAGAGACGAAAAAACTATCTCGTAAAAGTGAGGCTATGAAGTAAAAATATGTTTTCAAATCAAAATTAGCTTCCCCACCATTTAATTGCTGCTAATAATAATTAAATATCGAATTGCGAACTATTCTATCTGTTTGAATACAATCAGTTCTACAAATAGGTAGGCGAAGTAGGCTTGCAAGCACTCTAAATTTTTTGATATTTTTTCCTCACGACAGCATTTACAACGATCTGAGCAAGCAAGGACCCAAGGAAGGTTTGTTTGGGTGAATTATCAAATTAAATATTTATTGTGATACTCACAGTTATGTTTTATCATGTTGCTCGGCTGCAAACGACAAAAACTTCGTTGGGGCTCGGGACAATTCGTGTAACTGATGCCTTCAACCAACCCCACCCCCCCCCCCTCTACGCTCCGCCTGCTGATGACGCATTCATTCGTGCAAAGTCAAGGCCAGCAGAAAAGTGTATACAGAATACGCGTAGTCCGTAAATTTACAGCAGACGAGCCACGAGCTACACGTGAAATCGGTATATTTACAAAAACGGGACAAAACAGCGTCCCGTGAACAGTTGTAGGGACACCGGGACAGGTCCCTAAAAAACGGGACTGTCCCGTTTTTAACGGGACGAATGGACACCCTAATCTATTACATTGCCATTTCATTGCCAATAGGCAATAGGCAATAACTAACCTAGAACTTTAATGTTTGGTTCTTATGTAGATTACACGATACATTTTTTCATTGTGCAGTCTACTGATTTGCAGCCGTAGCCTATATTGTGTTTTTATGTTGCCAATCTGCAATAGCTATCTTTTACTCAATCATGAATACAAAATTAGTTGCAACTTGCAAATGCTTGCATAATTGTTATCTTCTAACAGTTTACTAAATACGTAATTGAGTTCCAAGTTCAAGTTTCTATTCATTGGTTCATATTCACATTCATGACACATAGGGTGACCATCCGTCCCGGAAAACCGGGATTGTCCCGGAATTCAAACCTCTCGTCCCGGTGTCCCGAACAATGCTTTCGGGACACCTTTTTGTCCCGGATTTGTCACCACACATAAAATCTCCTCTTTTCCGTGAAAATTCGTTAATTTTCACTTTTCGGTATTCTTTGAGCGCGAAGCACCGTTCTTTTTTAAAAGTAACCACTCGCGCAGCAGACAACAGAGTATTCTTGCAACGCGAGACGCGACCAAAGAGGCCTCGCTCGCCGCCCCCCAACGGCCCAACCCACTCCACTCTCGAGAAGCAAGTTGCAACCTTGAGACAGCCTAGGCAGAGGCTATCCTACTGTGCAGTGCACGCGGGGTTGTTTCGTGACTTTCGTCAGTCTCGCTCTGATTGAGCTACTGTTCGGTTGTGTTGTGTCTGTCAGTGATATAGTGCCGTGTGAGTAGGAAGCATTATGCCGAAACCGAAACGGAAATGTTCGTTTCAAGAAAAATATTCGGCCGAGTGGCACTTCATTAAGAAAGGACTATTTATCATTTGCTGGGACCTGACTTTTCTACTTGCACCACACTCTCAAAGCAAAGGCCAACCCCCAACCCAACCTGTCTCAGATCTCACTACAGGCTATCTTGGGGGGAAAATTACCCCAAAAATTGGCTTCGCCCCAGACCCCGGTTAGCCCACGCAAGTCCATACAAAACGAAAGTACATGTGTCCCGGTTTTTACTTTTAGGATTATGGTCACCCTAATGACACAGATATAAATTGGGTTTGCCAAATGATTTTGGGCCTCCCTAGCCTACTATTATTTTTGTTTATAAATGCTTATTTATAAATTATGGTATTATTATTTATTATCCATAATTATTATTCAAGCCATTTTGGTTTGATGGTTTAAAAGATGAAATGGCAAAGTGTGTAGGCCTACATGCATAGGGAGTAGACAATAAATTTAATTTATTGAAGGTCCTATAGGCCTATATTAATTAATAAAAATGTATAGAAGTAAATTATAACCGTAGACTTAACCTCTATTGCATACAAATACCACATAATATTAGTAGGTGCGTGTATATAGCATTTTCAAGTGTCATTTTATAGCGTTTTGTAGCATCTATTTTTTGGCTAATTTCAAAACCTTGTGTAGGCCTATGAACTTTTTCAGATTTTTAATTTGAAATTTAGTCATCAAGGTTAAATTAATATCAATTATCAACTGAATAAAGATGTGTAAAAACAAATTATAGATTCTATGGAAAATAAAATAAAATAAAATAGGACTTTAAAACCTTCGTTTTAAGTGAAAATATAGAGCTTTGTAGCATCTGTTCACAAAACGCTACTATTTTCACGTACCTCTAAATATTAGTTTTAGTACCGGTAATAGGCCTACCGGTACGGCGGTACCTACCGGTAGCATATTTTGCCTTTACACACAAATCACATTACCGTACACTAATTTTAGTAAAAATTCAATTCAGAAGATGAAACGTTTGAAATTTGTGGGGCTCGACCTTAGCGGTCATTGCATCCAAACTAGAATGTCCTGGGTTCAAATCCTAGGTTTTCTAGCTTTCAAACTGTATGTAGTAAATATGATTCTTGGCTATAATATGGAAATGGTGACTTGGAGTCACCCTTCTAGCAACCGAGTTCATACAAATAATATCCCCCAGTGAAAATCCAGTCTTGTGAGTTGTGTTTTAATTTGGCGTAAGTAGGGTAATTATTCATTTTTTTTTTTAGCGGCCAAAGCAGAGATGGTGAAATCCAAGCTGCCTAATTCCGTCCTTGGAAAGATCTGGAAACTCTCGGACATCGACAAGGACGGCCTCTTGGACTCGGACGAGTTTGCCCTGGCCATGCACCTGATTGCCGTCAAGCTCGACAACAACGATCTTCCGGCCGAGCTACCCGAACATCTCATCCCGCCGTCGAAACGAGGGTTCTAACGGATCACTCGCCACCAACAACGTACTCTCCTCAACTACAATACTGAAACCAAAGGATCTACGAATCAGTGTCTTACAAAAACTTTTCTGTGAATAAAACCAGTGAAGGAATTTCATTTCATTTCAATGTCCTTGTGGATGGGATTGGCCCAACTGCTCATGTGTCTTAAGCATTTTGTGTATTAAAATCATTGTACACTGCGCACATTATTCTTAACTGTAGGCAAGCTTTTGTAAGATTTATTAGAGCAATATCTCAAGATTCTATTGAAATTGCCATTGCCTGTTATCCTACTTCATGAATCATCTCTACACTAGATGGGTACCATTGTACCAAATTAATGTTTGATATCATTCAAGAATCATACATCCATCAGATAAGATACCTAATGCTTACCGGTACCTCACACACTTGTAATATTTATTGCCTACTTTAAATTGTTTCTAAAGTATTATTTATTTTATGTTGACTAAATTATTATATATTGTGTTTTTGATGGTACAATTCAGTGATAAATGTTTAAGGGCCGGTATTACAATCAACAAATAATAAACGTTAACTGTAACAAATAGTTATCTGTCGGATAAGCTATCCGTCCAATTACTACCTAGTTCGCGTATTACAAAGGAAGTTAATCCTCCCAATAGCTATTTGGAACATTCTGATCGAGTGGATAGTCCACGCGTCGCGAGAACTGCCACCTCGAGAATGTTTAATACCAAAATAAGCAGTAATTGCAAACAAATGCTGTATACAGCTGTGAATTACATTCAAGAAATATTGGCAGAAGGTTTTAAAAGCATTGAAAGTGTCCTAATTGTCATCGTGAAGCTTTTACACTCGACTCTACAGCGTGCATATCTACCGGGCTGAATGAGTATCGCTCTAGACCGGACGCCCCCTGCCGACGCTGCTAGCCGAGTGGTTAGCGTGCTAGTTTTGCACGCGAGAGGTCGCCGGTTCGAGTCCCGTCTGTGAAAACTTTTTTACTTTTTTTTACTCATCCCATCATTATTGTGTTCACTTATTATCAATGACGAATGTCAATTTTTATAACTTTTCCTTGTAATTTACTCGAAAAAGACTTTCCCCTCAACATTTTGCTCTTTACATCTGTAAGCCTACACCCAAGGCGAGCCTCAAATTGAAGCTCATATTTACAGATCGTTGATTACATAATATGTTTACCACGGGCGTTGGTTCTTATTACTACTAAAATTAAATTGTTAAGTAATTTTTTTACATCTAGCACATTCCAAAGTATTTGGCTTTGGTGTGATAAGACTTTATTTAAAATAAGGCCACGAAGTTTACTCTTTAATCTATATACGAGGAAAATATGCATAATTAAATCAATTCAACAATGTATACTGACAAAAAGAGCGAATTATTAATTAATTAATGACCGTCTATGGGTAGAATTGGCCCAGTGCATGGCTCTGCAAATCGTACAAGGCGATTCAAGAGAAAGAGTCTTCCTCGCAAACATCAGCAAGTAAGAGGGCAGTCAGTATATTACTACCTGAAGCTAGAGGCGAGCTCTGGAAATCGTCGTCGGGGACACCTCCCCTTCCTTGACGATCTCCCCGACAACGATGACAAAGACGATGACGACCGCGACGTCAGAAACCCCCCTTCCTCCCATTAACCGTGGCTGGTTCTGACCAGCATGGCCCCTCCTCCCCATATCCCCTAGGGTGAATGGTCAGTGCCATAGGAACTATTTTTTATTGGGGGGGGGGGGGGTCACACTAAAGTTGCCTACGAGTGTGGGTGGGCAAAGCGGGGTCTGGGGCGAAGCCCCAGCCGCAGGAGGTTTTTCACCGCAGGCGAGATTTTTTTTACAGGTGCCCTTGATAGGTGGCCTAAAACACGTTATCAGGTGAATTTTAATTATGAATAAAGGTTACATTTTGAAGCTAATATTGCATTGAAGATTGATTACTTGACCGAAATCGGTCGACAGTCTGCTTGGGAGTGAAAACACTGCACACATTATATAATGAGTATTAGTCTAAAATCAGATGGCTAGTCTAGTCTCGCAAACCACGTCACTAACTGAATCTTTCTAAAAATGTTATAGCAAAAATCTTCCTTTTTGCAAGCTCGACTGTAGTAAAAATCTTAAAAATCACCCAACAAGCTATTAGTTAGCAAATAACACCCATACCTGGCTTGACTCCCCCACTGGGGGGGTCAAGCCAACAAGTGGGGGGGTTCCCCCCAACCCCCCGTTCCTACCCCACTAGTGGTGCATTATGACCAAACGGTTGACGCGTCCTTAATCCAAATAAACCAAAACCGATTATTAGGCTGAATATAAGATGAACAATTTTCCCAATAAAAATGAATTTGAAAATATAATAATAATAAATAAATAATTGTTCATTATTTATTTATTTTTCAGTTTTCGTGATAGATAATCAATTAAAATGGTTGTTAAAATCATTTTGTTTATTTATTTTATCTCATTTTTATTTTTAAATCAGTTTTTATGAATTTTTTTACACCCTTATTCATCGAATAGCGCGCTATCGGCCAGTTCAACCTCCCAATAAGAATCCGACAAATAAGCAGCTCCTATTTTTAAGAATAGTGCTATTTGTCGATTGTAAGACCGAAATAACGCTATTTGCTACAGTTAGCTTATTTGTTACAAATAACTTTCTTATTTGTTGATTGTAATACCGGCCCTAAGTAGTAAAATTCATTAGATTAGTCCTAGTGTGAGAATGATGGCAAATGGAAAGATCAGGTAGGCAGAATTTATATTTAATAATGCCCAATTATATGCTACGTACACAAATAGATATGACATTTATATTTTGAAAATATTATTTATGTACATACTAAGTGCAGCTGGTCGTTGGTATCAGGCAAAAGCACCAGAACGGTTTATTGATGATATAAGTAAATGTTATCATATTTAAGTAAAGTGTATTTTATTTTAAGTTTGGATTGTATCTTCCCAGTTCCTATTGTCTCTAGTCATTAGTTCTGTAGGTGATTTCAAAGATCAAAAGACGAGTGCTGCTTTTGTGATTACTCACCGCTGTTAAATCCTAGGTTACTTTCTGGCTGCCGAGTGGGCTTTGAACGCAAAGCTTTTTGCAGGTCGCGCCACCGTAGTACCGGCTCTTATTATCAACATAGTAGGCCGTGACTGAATGGCACTCCCAATGACATAATATAAGCTAAGCGCTAGACACACAGTAAGGCCGTGGGGAGCATGACAATTTAAGCTACCTTGAATAGGGAAAAACCCACCGCCGTCTAAATGTATCGTACCCTTAACTTTAACAGCCTTTGTGTTAACAAGCGGTGTAAAATCAAAACCGCAAGATGGCGATTTCTCGATATTATTGAAGAAAAACAGTCTTTCTTCCGCAAATCTCTCAGTTACTCCGATTTCCGAACAAAGCAATTCAAGTTGGTGGACTATCATACTATTGTCTATCTGCATTAGGCTTTTAGTAATCAAAACTAGTTATTTGTGCGGGATGTGTGTCTGAACAAGGTCGTGCAGGTCTAGGGTTGCCTAGGAGAGGCCTAGGGCTTGTCAAACGTGTAATGTTAGCATTAATTGAATGTAGTCCTATAGCCTAATGGAACTAAAGGCTTACACTGTTGTATTATAATTTTATAAATAATTTTCTTTATCTGGGCCTAGGCCCGGGACGGTTTCTGGTTTGTTTTATGAAAGTGATGACAATTTTTCTCGTTTCACACATAGAAGCAAAATTTAAAATGTCCGCCATTTGTTTACGTATTTGTTTATCCCCCCGACGTTCAAATAATCCACTGCATCTTAGTTCATTCAACTAGATGAAGTATCTATGTTGCAGTGAAGTAATTTTTCCCTACTCAAGAGGCTTCAAATTGTTATGCTAGCGCTCGGTTGGAAGGATAGGAGACTGAGCGTCTAGCGCTTTGCTACGCAAAGCTTATGTACGTCATTGGGCACTCCGCAAAGTTATTTGGTCACAGCATTGTGGATCATGTGTACTCTGTTTGTACTACGGTTGCGCAACGAGTGTGAAGAAGTGGCAATGCAAAGCACAATTGGCAAAGTGGAAATTGGGTTTCAGTAACAAATTTTGAATCGTTCCGCATGCACTTAAAACGTACAATGGGATGGATTTACAGGTTTAAGCACATCGGCCAGTAGCCATTAGAAAAATATTTGGTTTGTTTACAAAATCAGATCTGTTTTAATTATTTAAAAATACATATCTACACTACATTATAATATTTAGTATGTATTTCACAAAATCATCACTCATTATATTAATCAATTTTACACATTTAATCAATAAGCCTAGTAAATTATTATAGATTACGTATTAGTATTATGCATCACAATTATTTACGTTAACAAAATTTTTCGTAATTGGGGGTCACAGTTCACACGCAGCGAATCATTACGCCTGTGTTTCAACAAGTCATATTGGTAAGGAATAATTTATTTTGTGTTCGAATGTACTATTCGGATTCCCGTTCCCAACAAAAATAGACTTGGAACCTCCATGTGCACTGTCCCACATCTATATTTTTTTGGCATGTTCTCCAGTTTAATTCAACCACTGGAAATGTTTATCACTTTAATACTTGTAAGTAGGACATTAAACTATTTTCAAAGTAAACATTCTTGCTCCCAATCAGTTGGCACAACTGGGTACGTAACTTTTCTAAACGTCTCCAGGAAACAAGGATTACTGCATTCCGGTACGTGAAGCAGCAGCGGCTCTTTCGTGGAAGTGTTGTTCATGTAGAATACCTGAAACATAATTTTACATTCACAGTATCACAGTAAGTCATAGGTTTGAATTTTATTAATTGAGTAAAAATTTGTTTCATACTTGTAGTTCATGTCCAATTCCAGCTTTTGTGGCATGTAGCTCAAAAATGAGTGCTGCTCCATAGTCCGGCTTTAGGAGTTGTGTGAACCCCAGCGCTCGCATGACATTCACGATAGTTAGATCATGTACGGAATACAGGACGAAGCTGCGATCCGGCTTCAATATTCCTTCATCCTTCTTGTACATGTTTTGACTGATTTCTGCTATCAGTGGTCCTAAAAATATATTATATATATATATAATATATATATATAAATATTATTGATATCTTTACATTTTACAACTTGTTTATTGTTTGACAAAAATTTTCTTTTGCTTTAAGGAAATAGAAGGCATAATTATGTAAGATTTTTGATTTTGGTTAATGGTTGTGGATTTTATTTTAGTAAGATTAAAAATATATACAAACCTCCTTTTAACCGTTTCATAACCGGAGTGTGAGTAAAAATAGCCAAACTTTGGGCAGCTAGGTTTTTCATCTTATCGGGGTAATAATCTTTGGTCCACTTAGGTAAATCCATTTTGTATGAATCCTGCGAAAAACATTTTAAGTTACGTTACGCACAATGTTAACACTGAAGGAATACACTTACGATGTCACTCTAATCACGATTCAGATGTGTGTTGGTGACGGCACGTACCTCTATTTCCAGCGTGTTGTAGAGAAACTCTACAGCGGTGATGTCTTCGACCGCCTGCCCGGAGTGGTTGGAAAGATATTTGTACAGCTCAGCGTTTTCATCGTTGAGCTTCTGAATCTCGGGAGATTTATAAGCTAGCGATAATTCTTCATCATATCTTGGGCAAGGTTTTTTAACCACTATTAGCTGAAAAGAAATTAGTCGTAGTACATTTATTTAATCTTGGTTCTATGTGTAACCTTAGTTCCTCATTTTAGAAGTAAGCTTACACATTGGACATTTTGGGATAATTCTGTGCATGGTTGTTAGCCAAGATAATAATAATATGTATATTCTTCCTCACGTTTTAAAGATTCCCCTCCCATTCACAAAAAGTACAAAATTACTGTTTGAACATTTTGTTCAAATCCTCAAAATTAATTTTTTGTTACACATTTTTTTAACCCTGCATTATTTTATTTTATTATTTATTTAACGTCTATCCTATTCAGTTATAAAAACTGATTTACAAAGGAGGACAACTTTGCATCTTTTTCAATTTCTTTTAGAACAAAACATTTCAATTTCATATATAAATTGTTGATATTTTCTTATAAATTACCTTGTCCAATAGTCTTGGAGTCGCGTGGACAGGAATTGGTTGCCAGTTGAGATCAGGATTCCAGATTTGGAAATCCTTGGGCGGAAAGAGTCCCGCCAGCAGAGTGTCCGCGCTCATGAGGCACCGGTCGTGGTCGCTGGACTTGATCAGTACGTCCGAGGGGGAGTAGATTTCACTCAGAAACCCTCCGTACCGAGATCGCATGTACTGACCCAACTCGTACATTTGAAGTTTGCCTTTCTGGAGGAACAAAGTCGTATTATTACATCGTCTTAGAGGCGTGAACCAAGATGTATCGAGTTCACTCATACAAAATATGAAGGACAAATACGTATTCCATCATACGTCATTCACACAATAATAATAAAAAATATATCACAATCAAATGTTCATTAATTGTTTGAGAAGAAAAGGGAATCTTCAGTCAGTGTCTTACATGGCTGGTAACGAACCGACAACCGCCAGAATTAGAATCTCACGTTTGAGAAACTTATGATCCCCATCGATGTCATAACATGGACAAAAAATATTTAGCTGTTGTCATTAAACAGGTAGGCTTATACTGCCGCCCTAATACTTGCGATTCAATATTTATATTATTTGTTTTAAAATAAATTTTTATTACCTCATCCATATTATGGTTGAGTGTAGATATAAATAAAAATAAGCATTTAAAAAAAAATCAGCCATTTATGATACCCAAAATGACAAAATCGTATTTATTAAACCCGAAAAAATCCCCCCCCCCCCCCCACACACAACTATAGATGTTAAATCATTGGCCCCAGACTGGCCCCAGATGTTCACACCACACTAGTCAAAAAACACTGCTAGTAGTACAACTTTATTTTTTTAAACAAAGCTCTAACACAGAAGAACAAAAATTAAAATTAATTTACATTTATACAAATTACATTAATTTAACAATAAGTAAAATTTGTTACAGATTATGAAAAAACTGAAAACTATTACTGAGTTTCATTTCTGAAAAGTTTGCAACCCTTGGAAATCATGAATTTATATCGTGCGGGCGAATACTCGTTTTTCATTGGTCGGTCATTATTTCTACGAGTTCCGGAAGTAAACAGGTTAGAACGGGTTGAAACATTATTTTTTCAATTTGAAGTCTTATTCGTTTTCATTACACAGTCTTTTTTAGTTCTTTCTCACGCGTAAATCATTACTTTCACGGTCTTAAAACAATTAATTAATCAACGTGTCGTGTTGAAAGTGTTTATTAGTGTTTTGCGGACTGTTAAAACAATGAAAACAACAATTTGATTGCCGGCTACTACGATCGTGTTTTCAACATTGCTACCCTAGGCCTATCAAACAAGGTAAGGAAACCAAAGTTTTGTTTGCGAGATTGCAAGGTAAGATAGCAATCTTGATCTCACAAAATATACGTATTTGTCCTGAACATAATTGGTAGAAATCACCGTACCAATATTTTTAATTAATTTGTTATAATTTTGTAAAAATTCTTAAGTTTGAGGTTATGTTTACACATTTTTCGGCTAAGCTGACGCATTCAACAGGTTGTAAAACAAGTGGGCCTAGCTCTATTTGTAACAAAACAGGTCCAAATGTGTTAATAACACTTCCGTATCGAAACGAAACGACTTACGTACATTATGTTGCAGTCTTTTATCACCGAATTATTGAATGGGGAAGGGGTAAACCTAAGCCTAGACCTGGCCTTGGCTGTACCTAACCTAGGGCTAAAAGGGCTTGCTAGACTTTGTACCTTGGCGACAACCATCAAATTCCCAAGTAATTCTCCGTGGTAGCTAAATAATTTGAAGGGGGTGGCGTTTAGATTTCACTCGGGTTTGAAATTGATTTCTCTTTGACATGCCAATATGCCAAGCCGAGGGTTGCATGTACAGAAAGTCGGGTGCATCGCGTGAACTTCTTCGGTTGGGGGGTCGGGGGCAACTTTTTTTCGTCCACGGACCACACACCTGTGTTGACTGAGTTGTCCGTGATGGCTGTTGCATACAAATGGGGGTCTTTCCCCCCAGCCCCAGGGCCATCCCCCCTACCCCAACTGGGGCTCCTACCTGGATTCCTATGAGTCATGGTCGTTTTTGATTGTTTCTACCGCGGTTTCTACACAACTAGAAAATATCATTGACTGCAGTTTATGGATGTTGTTGTTTTCTGTTGAGTTGTTACAACGACCTACTACAATTTGGTGTGGTTGAAAATGTATGTAGAATAGGATAAGCCGACCCACTTAGTCACAGAATCGATTTTCAGTGGGGGATTTTATAGTAATTATAATTTAATGGTCGGTATAGTACGCCCTAGTCATTTTAGCATTCACAAACGATAATTTAGTTGAGAAAAGAGTTGAGGCAACTGCATGTATGTACCCTACCTAGAAAGTTTTCCTTCCTTTTGAAAGGGCAATCTGTAACGTTAGAAAAACCTTCATGTAGGTGATGTGACAAAAGCGTAAAAAATCGAATCCAACCCAGAATGTGTACCGAAGCATAAAACAAATGTGCGATAAAGGTTATTTTCCACGATGAAAAGGTCAATGTCATCCCCTGCCCTCCAAGCAATCAGCCCCTAACCTAGTCTACTAACCTTATTCGCTTATTCAATCTAGTCAGTTATTGATCAATTCACCTACTTCTATTTTATTTTGATATGGATATGAGTGCTTTCAAGTCTAGACTCAGAACCTATACCGGTAACCTATAGTGTTTCCAGGTATTTCTCCCCTATTCAATCAGCCCAATGTCCAATGTGGTAGGCCTAGGTTAATATATGTTTTTGTTTGTTTTAATCCTTTTAGCCTAAAAGAGTAAAAATTAATTTTAGTTCAAATAAAATAAAATCAGGCCAATTCTGGGAGAGAAGCCCATGTGCAATGATTTTAATAAAGTAGAGCACATCTAGTATTGACTGCTCACACATTTTAATGACACAATTGAAAACAATGCATGATTCGATGTGTATGATGGGATGGTGAGGTAATCTTGCATTTTGTTGAAATTGAAATTTGGAATTTCGTTTTAAGCTACTAACACAGTTCCCGTAAAAGATAATATGTATTATATTTTATTTCAATATGGACTAGGCCTATACAGAGTTCTTGCGCTTTTCGCTACTAGCCTATATTATATTTTAAAGGTTGCACACTACTTTAAAAAAGTTAAAAACATCAGTGCATCGTTATCTGTTCCTAATTCTCTTCGAGTGCAATCTAATCCGCTACAGCCTATACTAAGAATGGTAATCCCCAAGTCTGACATGCACACTACACATAGGCGGCAGACAGACCTAGACACACTGCCCTGTGTGCTAATGAAGAGTTAATTGACTGGTATGAAAGTTTCTCTAAGAGCGATCACTGACCCACTCTGTTGGTCGACGACGACGTCTTCCATACAAGATTCAAGTGTCACGTGGTATAAGCTAGCACCACTGATCAGTGGACAGTGGGTAGTACACGGTATCCTGTTCAGAAGGTTCCAAGCTCGAACCCAACTTACAGTTATCCTGAGTGGAGGTTTGCAGACTAAGTTGTCCCGGGTTCTTGGACATTGACAAAATCTTATCTTTCATTACCCTATCAAATTTAACACCTTGGATAAATAGAACGATTCGGGCAAAACACAGTTGTCTCCAAGTGGCAACAGGTAATCATCCGTAGGTTAGCTTCGCAATAAGACAATGTGCATGTGTTGTTCATGAATCATGACACAAACTGTCGGGATTTGACGTTTGATTGATTGAGAAAACCTCTGATAAAAACTTACCGCGCAGGTCGAACCCGCAACCTTCTGCGTAGGATTGAGCGAGCCACGCGCTAAACCACTTCCGTACGGCATCGTCTTTATCAAAACTAGCTGGTGTAATACACGCACGGGTATACGGGAGTACCCAGAAGAGGGATCGAAGCTACTTACTACAGATTGTTGAACAAGAATACAAAAATAAAGTAATGCGCTGTGCGTTCATTATTTTGGTGGCGCTAGGTCACTACTTATAACATGTTCATTGCCTGTTCGCGCGTACAGTGATGGTGGAGTTGCTGGGTCACGGATCTACAAACCTTCTGGGGGTTCGCCACTCCCCACCACCCCCAGGGTCACCAACAACATTCTATTCATCCTTGTTGAAGGGCAATGCTAAGAGCTAACAAATACACGTTTGTAAACGGAAGTTGTGTTCGGTTCATGTGACACGTGACACACGCCCAGACGAACGGACAGAACGTGATACTTAGGCCTACATGGGAGCTTCACTCACTTATTTCATGTGTGGTGTGGTACACCCTCGAACTGAAGTAAATCGAGGTATGGGTCTAGTAGATACAACTAGGCTTAGACCACTTGATTGGTAACTTATGGCCGATGGCACAGCAGTACACCACAACTGATGGCTAAAAAGTAAGAAGGTGGAAGGGCGTATGTTCTGAATTTCATAATATTATTATTTGTATACACACACATTGTCTGTGTTCGAATCCCGGTTATCTATGGACGTTATAGACGCGTAGTTCAATGTTGCCAAATGTGTGGTCCGTCCATTATTTAAATATTCGCTATAAACCGGATTGGGTCACCGGGTTATTTGCCACGACGGGAACACGCGCACGAGCGAGAAGTAATGGGCAGGTGAAATTACCCCTCATGAAAGTATAATATACTTAGAGTGCTTTACCTAGATATGACCTCACGCCTCCCATAATTAGATTGTTATGCCATGCATCTAATTTACGTTGACGCGTGAGGTTGTTGTTCGATGATTCGATACCAGTCACACTCATCGACAATCCTGACTGAAGAATAATTGCTCAACGTTCTCCTCAGTTAAAAGGTGATGTCGGGATTCTGTAATAATTGTGAGGATGGGCAATAAACTTGCCAGAAACAACTGTAGTTTGCCCGCGATTTGAAACATATTAGGGCCTACTTTTTATAATTTTGTTAGGTATATTAAATTTAGTATCTTTGATACCGAGGTTGAAACTTGAAGGTGTTTCCTAGTATAGTAGCAAACTGTGACTGTGAGATAAGGTAGAATGATAATGATGGGTTCATGTTGATTGATTGTGTTTACGTTTCATATTTAAGCAATAACGCTAGTCGTGACGGGGGTATGAGCAGTAACGTACATTACGATCAACATGCAACACATCGGGGATAGGCCAGTAGGGTGGGCAGATACAGGAACAGGCGCCTCCAGAAAACAAACACTTGCAAGTGGTGACTGGGGGAGGGGAGGCCAGAGCTCTACTCTAGTTTCAATGATAGGAGCAACTCGCGTATTTGTGGGACTAGACGACCGGAAGCAGCAAGGAAACATCACTATAAGCACCGACAAGGACTCGAACCTAGGTGACCTTGCTTGTTCAGTGAAGCGTGCTGCAGTTGCGCAGGTTGTGAGGTGAACCATCACCTGCAGTTTGTCACGGATCATCGGCCATGCATGCTAACACTATAAAGCAAACAACAGGGCAAGGCCTCTACCTCAGGGACCTGCAGCATTACAATAACAGTTAATTAGGCTAATGGCAACAAAGCAGCTTAATTGCACTAGTCTATATAGACGTGGGATATTAGCGCAGCTAACGAATACCAACAAATTACCATTTGAGCAACAACACCAAACCAAACGCCCCAGTAATTGTTAGACCATCTTCATAAAAACAACGAAACTAATTGATGTTAAACCTTATAGCTCTAATATCAGAAAAGTTTATTCTATCTAGGCCTATGTGGTTGGGGTGGGTATCGTATTTTGCCAATTTTGACAATCTACCAAATATAATAATTGTTACTCGTTTACATTTGCTCTCTATTGTTATTATTGGGACATATAACACAATTTTACTATTTCGTTATGGTACATAATTGAAAAGAGATACACTTGTAATATAAGATACATTTACGGTTTATCTACTCGGTTTACTAATTACTTTCAAGAACCACAGACAAACATCGGTCACATCATTCTTCTCTTATCGCTACTTCACGTATTCCTTGCCTTCACAACGCATTCATTCGTTCATTCATTCATTCATTCATTCATTCATTCATTCATTCATTTATTCATTCATATAATAATAATAATTTATTGTATTATTTTACCTGCCCATAGGGCAGGAAGGCTAATGCAGGGCAAGTGTGCCCTCTGTAGCCTGACACAATTCATACAAAGCCCTGTGTCTGGCAAGTGACAAGTATTAATTTATAAAAAATCTAGTGTCTTTTTAGTAATTCTTGGCGCACGATGAAAATAAATCTCCCATTTCTGTAGCTGCTGCTATGTAGGCTACATGTACTTGCCATCCCACATCGCCTCCTAATTGTGAGCCTAAATGTCACTTATCTCATTTCCTATCCCTGATGAATCCTTTGACTGGTCTTTCATGCGCTCTATGGACGTAATGACACTGACCTTGGTCAACGCCCCCCAGCCGTCGGGCCAGACGTTCTGGCCTTGGTGCGGGTCAGTGAGGTAGGTCTCGGTGGGGGTGCGGTCGCCATGACGGAACAGCTGGGGACACAACATCATTTTTTAATTTTTTTTTTTATCATCAGAAACATGTTATGCACATTGTTCTCCGCAGAGCGGCTAAGGGTGACAATGCAAGATCGTTTTCTATCAGGGCCACACTTTGCCAACAGCACGTGGTGTTCCCAAGTGGTCACCCACTCATGTACAGTCCTGACCACGTCCGATGCTGTTCACTTCGGTGAGCTATCGGGAACCGGTGTATCCAACATACATGGCAAGGCCGTTGATAGTTGCATCGATTGTAACCGTGTTTTCAACCTTGGCCTCTCGTTTGGGACCTTGGGAATAAACAACGTTAAATATTCTCACAATCGATTTTTATGATATGAAACTAAACTATGAAAAGAACCAGTGTATTCTGGGATTTTTAAAATTTTGGTGGATTTGATAGACACATTAGTATTACTATCATAGTGTATTTTTTTATTTGCACTTATGTTGGCATTTGCAATTTAATGTGAGGTTCGCGTAAAAGGACACAATGTCTCAAAAACGAAATGTTTGTCGACCTCTATCACCTAAAATATTATCTTAAAAATATACTAAATAAATACAATACCAAGAAATTAACAATATACACAACAATATTCCTTATTATTTACTACAATTCAGAAATTAAAAAAGTCCGCCCCAACCGGGAATCGAACCACGGATCTCCCGCATTCCAGGCAGGTTCGATTCCCGGTTGGGGCGGACTTTTTTAATTTCTGAATTGTAGTAAATAATATCAATTACACCTACGGGAGTGTTTCCCGACTAAACAAATCGAGAAACAATAGGCCTGTCTATATTAATCTACAGTCCCGTATTCATGGTCAGTCAATGTGGGTCCCTCCGTACCGACGTAAGACTACACTAGCAGAATGCAACACATTAAAGATATTTGTTTCAAGATAAGTTTTAATTATTATCAGTTTCCTGCGCCTGTGAGTGTGACTCTACCTCAAACCACATCCGTGCGCGGTGGAAAGTTAGTTCGCAGTTTGCACTACTCACTGATTCGATTCCCGGTGCAGCCCGTTTCGCTTATTAGATTGGAGCACACCGTTACATTCAGATTCAGATGTTTCTCTGTCTCTTATTTACTTTTACGGTTCAATGGATGGATCGATGGATTAAAGAAATAAAGAGATAGATATTATAATGATAAAATTAATTAATGTGGGCCTATTAAATTAGAAGTGGTTCTTAGCATTGATTAATTTTCCCCGTATGTAAAACATTGCTTTAAAAAAGATACTTGTCACGTAAAATTTCTTATCGACTTCTTATTCTTTACAACCTTATCTAAAACCGCAATTAGGCCTAATTGCGGCGTGGTAAGGGGTGCAAGTACGTAGCCTTACTTGGCCCTGCCCCTAACCTATTAGCCTGTGTTGCAAATGTTCGTATTTTCTCCTCATTATTACTTTAGAGTTTAGACTGTAACAATATTAAAAATATCCAAAACACTGTTACAAAGAGTTGCGTTGATATTATTCTCAACTCAATGCTATTCAATGAACGCATTCCGTAGAACTGACATGGAAAGAGGCGTCATCTATTGAGATGTTCGTTATCTGTACAGTTCCGAGTCGTCACGGGGTACATGGTGCAATAATTAAGATAACAACCACTAATAGTAATGTGACAAAATGACAGTCGAGAAATTCCACAGCTCAAGTGGTTTATGAGTAATGATGAATGATGATATTGTATTGATTCACACATTCGCAGTATTATTAGCATCACGTCTTGGCAGAGAAAGATATGAGAAAGAAAGAGGTGGATAAGTATAATTGGCATATGGTATTGGACACGAAGGGATTCGGTAAAAGAGACACACGACGACAAAATAACGCCGATCCGATATTGTTTTCTCCATTTAGCACACTCATGGTGATGGACAAGTTTTATCACCGTACAGAACCAAATACGAGTCAACATTTTAGAAACTAACTTTAGTTTCACGTTTTCCACAGCCCGCTACTTCCTTCCATTAAAGAAACAAATCCTAGAATGATTTTCTGAGGAGGATTTGGTAGAACTCAAAATTGACCAAAGCAAATGAACATACATTAAAAGGCCTTCCTCCTTTCTCCCGTTTTCTTTATCAAATGATATGGACATTAATAGGAAAACGCTTAAGTCCCGCCGCGTTGATGGATGAGCTTTTTAAAGTTTTTAGTTTGCGTGGGATATCTTTACTTTTGCAAGTGCTTTGTTTTGCTGCCTACGCATTGTAGGTGATTGTTGTCAAGTTTCTATTGTTTCTTGTTAATTGGTATTATTTACCGTAAAAAACTTATATTAAAAGCTTTATTTCTATGAATTCTGGCTAGCTTTTTCAACTTTTTCTTTCAAAAGGTACTACATCACCATAACCTTAATGTCCATGTATAATATGAACGTTGTAGCCCCACCCGTTTGGTCACATTTGGCCCAAATGGCACGAAAATATCGTACAAAAAATCAAAAAACTTATATTAAAAGCTTTATTTCTATATATTCTGGCTAACTTTTTCAACTTTTTCTTTCAGAAAGCAATACATCACCATTACCTTAATGTCCATGTGAAATATGAACGTTGTAGCCCCACCCGTTTGGTCAGAGTCGGCCCAAATGTCACGAAAATATCGCACTAAAAATCGAAAACAATCGTAAAAGTACGATATTCATGAGAAATATTTCTTCGATTGTACCCAAAAACGTAGAAAGTCTAAGTTCAGAGATTTCGAAGGTCCCCTCAAATTTTCATCAGGATCGGATATGCCGTTTGCCCGGTAGAGAGCGAACAAACAGACGGAAAAACAAAACAAAAAACAAAAAAAAACACCCGAGCTAAATTTTTTGGGGGGTCGGTGAAATTGATGTCTTCGCTTCGCTCATCCAACAAAAACGAATCGCTTCCGTATTTTTTAAATTTATCTTTACAAAAAGGTCCAGTGGCGACGCTAGGGTGATATATTAGGGGGGGATGCAGGGTGCTTTGAATTTCAGGTGGGGGCATAAATACACCATGATTTCTTTGTGTTTAACCTTCAACATAAACGTAGCATATGCATAATATTATAAATTATAATGTTTCTCTATCCCGCGGTTCTGATTTTATGAATAATATCCTGGCGTTTTGGTGCACAAAATCAAAGCGTCTGAAGACTTATACCAAATGAATATATAGTTGCCAAGAGACTTTTCTACGCATGTAGGGCATGAAGTAGTTATTCATTGTGAAGTTAATACCCAGTAGTATAGGTATACGCGCATGAGTATGATAATATGGGTGGGTGGCCGGTGCATGTTGTTATGTTGTTTTTACCAAGGCAATCTCCGATGTGAACAGTTCGAATACGATTAAAAAGTAGCTTTCTGGTTGATACAAATACAACTTATGTAAATTTGGGCATAACAGCTCTGGGTTTAGGACAGTGGTGGATAGGACATAACCATGGGGGGGGGGGCGATTCGCGCCTGCAGATACATTCCGCGTGTGAAAGGCACGGGGGTATTAGGAGGGGGCAAATTATTTTTAAAAAGGTTTTTAGAGTGCATTTGGTGCGTTTTAGATGGGCTGAATGCAATACCGAAACAATGTAGTTTGTGTGCGTCAATTTGTTTTGTATAGTCATGTTGAGCTTACAATTATTGAGCTCCTATCGCCGAATGCGAAAACTTTTGCAAATTTGCAACTGTAAAAGGCCTAAAAATACGTTTAAAAATCTAACATAAGATATAGATAGAGATAATTGCCTAGAAATAAAGATCGGAACGTCATAGGATCAGGGGGGCGGTCGCCCCCCCCCCCTGTATCTGCCCCTGGTTTAGGATGTAGGTGTAGGTGCTATTGCTTTAGTTGGATTAGAGTTGGAGAATGTAGGATCCTAATGATTGACGATGATGATGTTACAGTTTGACACTGCGTTTTTCACCGCGGTAATGGGACGACGATGCGTGGGTAACATCACAATGTAAAAGTAGAGTACAATGAATATAAATTGCTAGATCAAGCCGGGATTCGAACCCAGATAGCAAGAGCAATAGTTTACCAGACTAAGCTATATGTCAACAGTCGACACACACAAATTAATTCGAGATTGTGTTGTGTAATGTTCCCTGTTAATGCACTCGGGCTATTAGAGACGACGAAGGAAGATTATAAAAACCTTTCTTTTGTGGGAATCGAACCCACGTCCTCGTAGAGCCATACGCTTCGGACCAGCGCCCTAATCGCAGCCTACGTGCCACCGCGGACAGCAACAAATTCATTCCTTCAATAAACAAACTTTAAGAGCCACAAAGACAATCACACGTGACGAGATGACATTGTCGCCACGCTCAGACAACAGTGGCCTACACAGAGACAGATAGACAACTACGGACGGCGGAACCTTGAACAGACAGTATTACACCTGTCGATCAGACGTCATCACGTTGTCACCCAACCTTATCAGTCGTGTCCACACGTTGTTCGTACTTGGACTACTTTACTTTACTTACTATGCTCACGAACCGAAGCGTAGATTTCGGCTTGTCCTGCTCGGCAAACACGAGGAACGCCAACAGTATCACGCCGATCACAAGGGCGAGCGATGTGACGGTGATGAAGGGACCACGCCTCCTTCCTTGACATTGATGCAGTAAAAAACTACGACTTCGGGTGAAACTTTGCATTTTAAATACGCGTCGTCCGACACTACACGCTCGTCGCGAATATCTAGACGCTATTCTCACACTACCACCAACGTCACAACACTGCACAGTGGCATTGTGCTAGAATGTATGTAGGCCTATCGTAACAAAACAAAACACGGTTGTGAGGTATCTAATGATCAACGTGTCGATGCACCGTCATGCCGATCCGGTGTGCGCTGACTGGACAAGAGACTTGCTCCGACTCCGAGTATGACTTCTGGCTGATGTTTTTGTGCTGCTGTCTGACTTGCTTCACTGTCTCTAGGCAGGAAGAACCGTTGCTCTGGTCGTGACTGTTTACCTCCAGCTAAGCTACAAACAGAAACTAAGCCAGGGCCTAGTTATTATATTCTCGAATTGTGGTTTGATCCGACGGTTATTATGGGCAATAAAGTCTAGGCCCATGTGAAGGTCACAAAACGTTAGAGAATTCGGTTGGGTATTCTGACTAGGCCCTACTGATTAAAATGTGTAGAGCACAGGTCAGTGATTTGTATCCAAATCACGTTCGTTACGTCATACGTCAAGCAAACGATGGTAAACAGGTTTATCTGTTCTGAGAAGACGTCAATCCCGACCGTTTCTCCTCCCCCCCACCCTCCTCCCCACCTTGACCAAACTAAAGACAGATCTCTTCTTACCCAACATTGCGATGACACACCAATTTTGCATTCTTTTCCATTCTTTTATTTTCATTGTATCGTCGTCGGGGACCTTGCCCCCTTCCCTTGACGACCCCCCGGCGACGATTACAATGACACAACGAACGATGACAAAGACGATGACGACCGCGACGAGAGAAACCCCCCTTCCTCCCCTTTCCCGTGGGCCCGTGGCTGGTTCTGACCAGCATGGGCCCCTCCTCCCCCCCCTTCCACCCTTAGGCTAGAGTGGTGCTTTATGACCTAACGGTTGACGCGTCCTTCTGTTGCATTCTGTTGGCTCTGACTGGACATGATTGGACTCTCACAATGTTCTCATCTCATTCATCTAAATTTAAATGTAATTTTGTTTTTATTGTATCTCGAATTTTCATAATCATTCATTTAGATTTAAACCTAGTGTATTGTAGTTTTATTGTATAGAAAGCAAGCTAAGCCATTCTGCCATGGAGCTAACTAGCTCTTTTTAGCTTGCTTAATAAATATCTGTACTCTGCTATAATATAGGTGTGTATATGTCATCTACCACGTTATGTGCTCTTGGTTTACCTGTGCTGTATATGGTGTGTTACATATATGTATGTGTATTTGTAAAGTTTGGAATTTGTTGAATAAATAATAATAATAATAATAATAATAATAATAATAATAATAATAATAATAATATAGTAATAATAATAGTAATAATAATAATAATAATAAACAAACAAAAAAAATTAATTGAAAAATTGTCAATTGTAATGGAATTGGATGAAGATGATTTTTATTACTAGGGCGACGATGAAGGTCAATTACAAAAAATATGCCTTTAACGGAATTCGAACCCACATCCTCGTAGAGCCAAATACTTCGAATCAGCGTTCTAATCGTATGTGCCACCGAGGACGGCAAATTGGAAATGCAGTGGAGATATGGAAAGCCTACTGTAAAGCAAATATTACAATTTTTCTAAGATTTCATTTATATTACATAACATTTTGGTATAGTTGTATTCTTTATATCACTTTAATTTAACTGGACTATTTTGTAATATTTGTGTATTAAAACCTGGGTATACTTCTGTGTTTTTGTATGACGTTGCCACATTGCTGTTACTGTGGAAACCTATAAATACGTTCAATCTGAAGTGCACGTGGCACAGGATCGAACCCACGGCTTTCCAAATAAGAGTCTGTTCCTCGTCTCGCCTGAGCCGCCGCCCTATTTATATATTATAGGCGACAAAAGTAAATAAGTCTCGTGCGTCTTGCCCAGTCGCTCCACTATCTATAGACAAGACAGCACTCGTAACGCACTCACCACGTATGCACATGTGCACGTGCGACTAGCTGAGGCAGCACCAGAGCCAACTTTAGCGTTTTACACAATCCAATTATAACTAAATAAAAACCATAAATAAATAAAATAAACACTGCAGTGATAAAATATCGGCAAAAACATCGTCGGTCACAACTTAGTCAAAGGAAGCTTGCACACCCCTGTAGAATGGTGTGTGCGGTATATCGCAATCTTGAAATATATCTTCAGCCAAGATTACCGGTCTCGACGGGATTCGAACCCAGGACCTCCCGAGTCAGTATCGGTGCACTTTGGTGTGCGATTTTGGTAAATGACATGACAACAATCAACATTGAGGCTACACCTGAAAAGGCATGGATAACTGTCCTTTTAGAGCTAAGTAGAGGCTACATACATATTGTGATGCAGCCTCTGAATGACATCGGCATCTAAACAAAACAATCATTATAACATTTTAGATGCTTTCATATTTTTCACTACACTATTTTCTCAAGGCGTTGATTTAGTAGGCTTACCTTAAATAATATGCTCTCCAAACTACATCCTCAAGCTTGTTTTTAAACCTCTACAATGCAATAAAGTGTAGTCTATGTCAACACAGACTCGTACCTTTTTAAAGCGTTTTTGTTTACAACTTATGCGCAACAAGTAATCGTCTTCAAGGCTCAAACTAGAGGTGGGCGCGTAGCTCACGCCCGCTCACGTATGTCAGATTTCACTAGAACTCACGTAACTAATATAATATCAAACAGCTAAATATTTTTCTGCTGATGTATTTTTAGCTCGATTGATAGTTCACAATAATGCTAAACGTTCGTTAAATCCACATCAGTTATATCTGATCATGGACTTAGAATAGTAACTATGATCTGATGTTGTGAAAATAATTATTACTAGGAAAACGCTTAAGTCCCGCCGCGTTGTTGGATGAGCGTAATTGGTGCATTGAGCTGCCATGTGTTATGCGGATTTTCTGTTGTTCTGTGAAAAAATCATTACCAAGTTGAAGATAAATTAAATTAAATTAAATGAAAAATTAACTTAATTTTTTTTTTAATTAATTGTAATTTAAAAAAAGGAAAAAATCGTAATATTGAAATTTTCATAAGAAATAATTATTTGATTGCGCACAAATTTGACACAAATATATGAATTTATAAAATTAAGGTTCTGTGAAAAAATTATTACAATAGGATAAAGCATGTAGGTGTTATAAGTCAAAGAATTGTTTTAAAAAAGAAAAAAAAACGTAAAATTTCGATTTTCATGAGAAATAGTTTTTTGATTGCGCTCAATTTTCACACGAATACCTAAATTCATGAAATTAAGGTTCTGTCAAAAAATCATTAAAATCGGACAAAGCATGTAGGTGTTATAAGCTGAAGAAATTTTTTAAAAATCGAAAAAATCGTAAAATTGCGATTTTCATGAGAAATAATTTTTCGATTGCGCTCAAAACCGTGGCAGTTCTTCGTTCAGAGATTTCGAAGGCCTCCATAAAATTTCATCGCAATTGGAGTATTGGTTTAGCCTGAATCGTGTTAACAGACACACAGAAATACAGAAAAAAAAGAAAAAAAGAAAAAAAACATTCCGGAATTTTTTCTCCAGTGTAGTGAAATGGAATCTTCGCTTCGCTCGCTACGCTCATCCAATTACAAACTCATGTCCAACTATGTTTATCTGTTTGGTGGTGTTCTGCATACCGATATGAAACTGTTTTGTACAGTACCGAAGTTGCCAGACCTATTATTAAGATTGAAATTGGTTTAACATTTTGCAACTAGACCTATATATGCCATAATTTGCTAATTTTTTTTTATTGTGGGAAACCTGTTATAGGGTGCAATTAGCCCCTCTTCAGGTGAACTAGGTATGTGCGGATAGGAAATTGTGTAGGCATGTCCGAGGGCTGTTTTAAGGGGTATTTAACCGCAAAACTCAAAAAATATATTTCATTCAGGCTAACTAGAAATGAATTTAGCAATTAACAGAAAAATTATTGGGGCCACCATGACCTCCCAAAAAATTTTCAAACATGACATTTTTCGAGCTAGGTCCCATCGGCAAAAATCTCCCATAAGAAATAACATGGGGACGATCTTTATGCCCCGTGACCTTGGAGGATTTTGATCCAAAAAAATATTGGCCATTATTGACGTACTCTACAGCCTTTCCTGTAAATTCTCTATATTTTGTTTTGTAATTTGGGCAAGTAGTTCGGTCAAAATATGCAGATTACCAAGATGGGGTGTGATTTTGGAATGCATATTTTTGTGTGTTTGAGGGTATATTTGGGCACAGTTTCAAGACACGATGTTGTAAAGGGGCATTTTAGATTGGTACTATGGTCTAGTATCTATGTGGACCAAAAAAGAAGCAGGTTAAAGCCGATTTAAGAAATTTCCCAAAACACCAATTTTCGCAAATTTCTGGATCCAAAAAATTAAAAAATTCGTGTTAAATCACAGTTACAAGATATAATTTTTTAAACGGTCATTTTAGTGTAGTATTGTGCTATAGATCACGTGGTAAAAAATAATTTTTGGGGTTTTTAGCCCCTTTAAGAGGACTCAATCCCTTGCATTCGCCTTAACGACTGAGGAAAACCTCGGAAAAACCTTCAGTGAGGATTGCCGGTCTCGACGGGATTCGAACCCGGGACCTCCCGAATCAGAGTCGAGCGCTTAGCGCCCGAGCCAACACTGCGTCGGTAATATGCTAATGGATTTTTCTTCTTTCCTAGACCACGGAAAGTAGACACCAGTGTATAATAGTTCCATCTTTGCGTTGGAAAAGTCACCGTTTTGGACTGGCCAATACAATTTCTACCCGCAGCTCGTTAGCCCTATATTTACTATTATTATTTGTCTTTAAACAAATCTTATTTTATTTTATTTATTTTTATTTATTTCATACCTTGCAAATATGTAGTATACATGGTGGCAAGTAGGCTACTTTACATTTTTTATCTTAACTTAACAATTTTAAAAACAAATTAACAATTAATTACAATATCAAAACGTTTACATCAAAATGTTATTCTTTATCTACCTCCTCCAAACATTTTCTAAAACTTTTCACTTTGGATTCCTCAACACTGGCAGCTGGAAATTTATTCCATTCCACATTGTTCTGTTGAGAAACGACCACCTCCCAACATCCTACTTTTTCCCATTCATTCCAACTTCCAGTATGGCCTTTCCTCCCTTTGTCAAGTCCTTTTCCAATTTTCCAACTAATCTCATTCCATCCTTCCATTCCTTTCGTAGCACGAAACAAGTTACACAGACTGTTTCTCCTTCTTTGCATCTTCAGAGAATCCCATCCTAAATGTTCTTTCATTTTACTAACACTGTCATAAGTTCTTTCCCTTAGAATCAGTTATCCATCTCCACCTCTTTAATTTTCCAGTTATTCTCCTTGCTGCTAATAATTGCTGAACTTTGTCTAATGCTTTTATATGTTTATCCTTATAAGGGTCCCATATCGCACTTCCAAATTCCAAAATTGGTCTTATTATAAATTTATATGCTTTAGCTTTTATTTCTACAAAAGTCTTTTACAAAAGTATCTTACAAAAGAGCTGATTGATGAACGATTCAAGAAAGAGCGTTATACTTTAAACGAGATTCTTTATGCTAGTATGCCCTTTAAAAGTTGTTTTATAAACAATTTTTTCTACTAGGAAGATTCACAAACGCTTTTTCAGGCGCGTTGTTGGATGAGCGTAATTTTTTTTAAACGAAAAAAGCGTAAAATTGCGATTTTCATGAGAAATAAATTTTTGATTACTCTCAAATTTCACACGAATATATAAATTCATAAAATAAAGGTTCTGTGCAAAAATCATTATAATCGAATAAAGCATGTAGGTGTTAGGAAGTCGAAGAAATATTTTAAAAATAAAAAAAATCGTAAAATTGAGATTTTCATGAGAAATAATTTTTCGATTGCGCTCAAACACATAGCAGTTCTAAGTTCAAAGATTTCAAAGGCCTCCAGAAAATTTCATCGCAATTGGAGTATCGGTTTAGCCGGAATTGTGTTAACAAACACACATAAATACAAACAGAAAAAAAGAAAAACATTCCGGATTTTTTTCTCCAGTGTAGTTGAATGGAATCTTTGCTTTGCTCGCTACACTCATAAAAAAAATACACCAAACACAAGCAAAGTATTGTCAAAACTGCCATTTTGTCAAAATCTACATAAAACCCATTCAAAAGTACTGAAAATTGAATAGCATACTAGCATAGTTGTAGCTTTCCTTTACAATCAGTGTTTCTTGAGCCTTCTGGTTGATTTAGTTTTACAGTCGGGTCTTTTTCCGTGAGCAATGTTTTGTGAGCAATTCTGGCAGGGAAGTGCCCTCTGAAGTAAACTTATGTAGTATGGCTGTCTGTTGTCGTTTCATCATTTAACATGGTACTAACGGAAAGGTAAACAAAACTGGCAGGGTATGTAACAAAAACATACAGCATGCAACAATTTCATGGTTTTTATTTACAAAAAATACATTCTTAATTGCATTCCTGAGGTTATAGTGGCTACGGTTGTATGAATGTGAAAATGTATAATACTTTATGATTTTAAAGACAAGGTCTAGTTCCCTGTGGGCTTGCTGGCAACAGTCTTGGTGTGTGCGGAGGGTGGCTTATCCTCTGCTGTGAAGGGGTCGTAGTCTTGTAGCCCCACCCACTTCACACTTTCCTCCCAGAGACGCAGGGCCAGGGCGGGGTCACGGGCTTGGGCGTTAGCGCTGCTCTTCTTACATTCACTGAGGAAAAAATGGAAGTAACATTAGTATAAAAGTCATTTCAGGCAGCATTGTGATGATTTTCAGAGTTTTCAATTATTGAGTTTAGAGTTTGGTTAGAGATCTAACGAGTATTGAGTGGCGTGAAGTGAGCAATGCATCCATGTGAGTGAAGCCGCCTAGCGCTACCCCCACTCTCGCCATACCCTACTACGGGCAGAGAATCACTATGTATCGCTGCAGAAGTAGTCACTCTTCCCCTCCAACTAGTACTTGGAATTTTGGGTCTGGTCGGGTAAACCAGCGATTTAGCCGCGGTCGTTTAACCAGTTCCCACTCGAACACTGAAGTTAAGCAACATCGGGCGTGGTCAGGGGTTGAGTGGGTCGCCGCTCTGCCCTGAAACACACGTATATCGCTGGCTAGAGCAGACTAGGGTTCGTAAGCTTGTGTGACAGCTTCGTTCTCCTTGGCGCCGTCTGCTCGGCAATCCGGGTTAGTGGAGGAACCTATATGACTTGTCAAAAGTTACACCGTCCTTTCGGATGGGACGTAAAGCCGTTGGTCCCTTGGTACTTTTCGGTAGGAGTAGGCTATGTGCCGGTACCGGGTTTCCCCTCCTCCCTTCTCTATTAAATTTGCACTAGTGGGCTACATTGCCTGTTGCAAATAGAGACTTAAATAAATTAAATAAAATAAATAAATAAATAAACCCGATAGTAAAAAAGTACCGATTTTCGGTTAACGAAAATATGTATTTTGGAGGGATGGTGGAGGTGCTGGTCCAGACAATTTTCAAGTTAAAGAGGCTAATGAATACCCAGACAATAGAAAATTATTTAGGAGAAAATTATAATGTAAGCTTCAAAATTCGTTGTCCATTTTAACACGCAGTATTATAACGGCCGCTATTTCCCTACCCAACTGTCGAAAACGCATCGTCCCACTCCCACCTACATGCGGAATATCGCTGCTGACTTGGCTTCACCTTGCCGCCTACAGAGCCCCTCCTCCCTCCTCCCTCCTCCCTACTTAATACTCCTTGGTTATCCACCCAACACATAGCTTCGACCACAGTGAGCCGATCTGTGGTTACGTAATTTTTCAGGTTCAGGACAACAGTGTACTAAAGTCACTAATTTTTTTCAAGTGTTAAAAAATTAAATACGGTAGTGAACTCTTTTAACTTAAACACAAGAATAACTAACCAACATTATGGCAAGCAGACAAGCACAGATCGCCGACAACCAGTCTTTGACGTCTCTCGCCTCTAGGTCTCTACATCATACATATTGAGCATTTTAAAATATTTTTTAAAAGTTTATTTACGTTATTATTTTCTTCCGGAGTTACGTACACCATACCTTTTTTCTTTTGCTTATTTGTCTCATTGTCTTGTTTGTATTCTAGATGAGTGACAATGCAAAAATCTATGCCTGTGATGTTATATAAGATCAAACTTATACTTAGTTATGGGTCGGTTCCTAATAACCGCAGAGGAATATATCCTCTTCATTGACCATATAAAAGAAACGCAAAATTTGAATGAAAAACTATATTGTACTGTTAAAAGTGGGGAAGGGGGAGCGTATTAAAATAACCCGTCCTTATTTCCCTCCTGACCTGTAGTATTCCCCTGTCTCGCTGGCAATACTCTCGTCTACCGAGCAGTAGATGGTCGTCTGGGCTCCGTTCTCCGGGCTCTTGTAAAACATAGTCATGATCCCTTCCAGAATCCACTTTGCGCCTCTGAAGTAGGCCTCGTCTGCGTAGCGGCCTACATCGGTGTGCACAGCTCCCGGGTGGACGCTGTAGGTGGTCACACCGGTACCTGAAACACAAAACACGTACTGTAATAATAACGTACCTAACCAAGTCAGGTAATTATTTTCGCACGCATCGTTTGAAAGAGTGAACCAAAATATGTTTGCTCTCATTTTAAAACAGGTCACTCTATTGTAACAATGATAGAATTTAAGTGAAGTAGTCTAAAATCATAAAGAAATGAGGGCTCAAAAAACAAAAATACTCATCTGCCAATGCGATTCTAACTATAGCTTCACAAGTCTCTGTATGGTTTTAGTTTAATACATTCTAATAAGTCATTAGATTTTATTTGACTGGTGGGCTTCCACTAGTAATATTTCTAAGCTAGTTGAAACATAATTGCTACATAATACAAAATCTGTGCTAGTATTATTTAACATTAATTTTACAAGCGTCTGTGAAACAATGCTTTTAAACCAAAGTAGAGCTAAAATTAGAGGACAAATGAAATCTCAGGCGTAAAAGAGACATTCAAGCATTTCAGCATTCATTCATTGAGATATAAATTAAGAACATACAAATCAAGTACCCTTCTGCTTTTGCGCACAGTAAAACGTGTTATCATTTCGTACCTTGCTACAAGAAAGCGACCAGTTTTGCGAGGATGCATGTCACACAGGACAGATATTCTACGTATTGATAGTGTGCAAGTGTAGAAGTGTGCATTAGTTATTATTCTTCTCAATGGTTTTGGGTGTGTAAGGATCGACTATACATATTTATAGGGATTTTGTTAACGTTAAGTTTAACTATAGATAGTTTATTTTATTTTGTAACGTTTTGATATGAGGACTAGTTATTTTCTTCTGAAATGTAATTAAAATATGTTTTAATGATATTTTTGACCATCTTACCTTGTAGTCGTTTTGCCAGTTCGTTTGAGAATAATATGTTCGCCAGTTTGCTGCGGTTGTATGATTTCACCGGGCCATAAGCTTTGGGTTTGTCCATATTGATGTCATCGAAGTCTATGCTGCCCACTAAAACACACAAAGTATGATTAGAACCAGGGTGTTTTTGATGAAATCAAATTTAAATCAAATGATTTATTTAATAAAAATCATTGATTTGAATCAAATGCACTTTTTCTTCATTTTGAGCAACAAACACATGAGTTCTAACTGATTTAGGCAAAGTTTTCCAAAAATAATTTTTGAATTATATTTTCTGAAACGCTTGTGAAAGTATTTGATCCGCTCACCAACTTGACAAGTTTTAAAAAATTGATATTGTTGATTTAAATCGAAAAAATCTGAATTTAAATCGTCAAATAAATCTGATTGAAATCAAATAAATCATGATTTTTTATTTTTTTAATAAAAATCAAAAAGATCACACACCCTGAAGAACATCGTTATAATCCATCATACAGACGCGGTTTCTACTGTGATTCGTAATGGCCGGATTCAGACATAAGGTGAAGAGACTTGTTGTATTTAAAGTTTGCTCATGTAGGACATTGGCTTGGCCCTTCTTTTAGATTCAATGATTTTGAGTGCTTGGCTGTATTTTTTTTACAACCTTTTGTAAGCTTTTTTTGTCAGCTTTTCAACCTGAAGCATTCATGTATATCAAGTATCAACAGTGTGTTGTATTATTTGCCAGATTCTATTCTATTCTATTATATACGTGTACTATCTATCCATCCATGTAATGTTTTTAATCTTCCGAACATTTACTTGCATGCTTTAATTTTTGCAGAGTATATTAATCATTAAATAAATATTTTTTTTAACTAGGCCTATTAGGCCTTTAATGACTTACAAGAAAAAAGCTACTTCACAAGTAGTTTCAGAATTGATAGTGTAGAGATTACACATCAAGACAAGTAGGTCTAAACTATTATCTTATTTGCCAATGACAATGAATTATTATCTCCCACAATACAACAATGAATCGCTAGTATTTTGGAATGTCACAATTTGATAATTTTGTTTAGTTTCTGGATATGAGTATCTATCTGTGGTTTCAAATTGTCAAGAATAGGATTTTCGATTTTGCTACATCGTTTTAAAAACAAACCATAATAAATATTTTATGAATTTGGCAACAATGATCACAACATTTGGGATCTTTATTCACAAAAATGCAAATATCAGGGAATTGAAGTGTTTTCCATACACCCACTTTATTTTATGAAGTCCCACAATGATTCAATTTCGTTCACAATAATTTGGTATCGCAGTTCCACCCTACATGTAGGCCTACATGGAAATAGATAAAATCATTATCATTTTGCTTTACATAATATGAATATTTGTTTTGGGATATTCCTACACTGGCAAGGTATAAGGTTCTACCACTAGTACCGGTATACGTACGTGTATGTAGCTGGGAAGACACAATGACTATCCTCGCTGGCGCTGACTTCAATATCCGCGGCAGGAGAAGCAACGTCAGAAGGAAGTGGCCAACGTGGTTAGTGGCAAACTGTAGCTCAAAACCATCCTCTGATGTCAGCTTGGGACACGCGAACACTCCTGTAATCGATGATTAGGTATTTATAGCGAGCGTCTCCACTTGACTCTTATGGGTCGAATGTCTGTTTTTTTTTCTTTTCTGTTACTGCTTCGATACAGGTCGCACCGTTTCTCTGATCGACCTGAAATTTTGCACACATGTACATACTACCTGTGCGGGTTGCTGTATAGTTTTTGAACAAAATCCGATCGTTAGTTATAAAAAAAATAAAAAATAAAATAAACAATTAAAAATGTTCCGATCGTTATGAAATTTTGCTGGGTCAATAAGTACAACGTTCTCTCCTATTTTAAAAATTTTCAGCTAAATCGGTCAAGACCTTAAGTAGTGTAGATAGAAATTACATTTTAACAAAAGTAACGTTACCATGGCAACGAAAAGTCTCACTATGCACTGCCACCTAGAAGTAATCAAAATACTATCGAGGAAGCAGTGTATTATTTGTTATCAAAGAGTTAAAATAGTTTTCCCAAAGAAATGATGTCAAGGTCCTCTAGATGGCGGTGGATTTTATCCATTCTCTCCTATTTTACAAATTTTCAGCTAAATCGGTCAAGACCTTAAAGACTTATTGTTATGTAACATTATGGGAATGTCGTACTCGGGTCGTGTTGCACGTACCGGTGCTCGCTCAACAACGCGACGGGTCTTAAGCGTTTTCCTAGTCATACAATTTAATACTGTCTTGGTTGACCGGAAACTGTAAACATATTAATGCAGTGTTAATGTTGCTTGGCTACAAGTGTTTTCGTTCAAATAGTTTTGATTCATTGTTTAGGTCTATGTAATCAAATTGAGACATTATTATACCAATCATTAAAAAAATCATGATTTTACCAAATATAGACAAAGGAATAAATATTGTTTACAGGTACGAAAAAAGCAAAAGACGAGAATTTAAAGCAATTTGGCAATATATTATGAGAAAATTTGGATAAAGGCCGTGTCAACCGTTAGGTCATAATGCGCAATTCTAGCCTAGGGGATATAGGGGAGGGGGGGGGGGAATCCCGTGCTTGTCAGAACCAGCCAAGGGTAGATGGTGGAAAAGGGGGCTGGGTTCTCACGTCGTGGCCGCCATCGTCTTTTTGTCGTTGTTTGTTTGTCATTGTCGTCGTCGTCGTCGTCGTCGTCGTCGGAGAGGTCGTCAAGGAGAAGGGAGATCCCCATCGACGACTGCCAGAGCTAGACTCTAGGTTCGAGGAGTAATGTACTACCTAGACCTAACTTACAAGCTGATGTTTGCAAATACAGCAGAATTATATTTATGTTCTACTTGCCCGCGTTGTTGACTAGCAGGTGTATGGCTGGCTCGGTGTGCAGCAGGTGGTCGGCACATTGTCTGACCGAGGCCAAGGAAGACAGGTCAAGACACACCACCACAATCACCCCGACCCCCTCGACTCCCAGCGTCTCTTGGCGTATCTCCGTGGCCGTCGCCTCCGCCTTGGACACGTCGCGACACGCCATTATCACGCGGCAGCCTGGTAGAAAGAAAGTAGAAACATTTCAATGAAGAACATGTAGCAAACGTCTTTCAACTGATGACACAATATCTAATGTGATGGTAACTAGTACACCAATTTCATGATCAATTTCAGCGGATAATACCAACGTTTGAAAAATAAAAGTATCTACGTAGACGTCTGGCCTTGATTACAAGAAATCATAGCGCTTCGCTCGTCCCCCTAACCCCCTACAAAAGAAGCTGGTAAATCTCATAATTGACATTAATTTAGTTTAGGGTGTGCTCTAAAAATAAATTCCCAGAGCTGGCGCGGCAGGAAGGTGGAACGTCTCGTTTAGTCTGGCGTAGGTGTGAATCAATTGTGCACTTTTATGTAGAGGTCCAAAAATTTTTATGCATGCACTTCACCCACAAATAGTCATTTTTAGACCGGGAGGCAATTCGTCCCGCCATTAATTTGGCTATGGCGGCCATATTTAAAGATGGCGCCAAATTGTAATAAGACCACCACGTTTCGGGGGAATCTTGGCATGTGGCACCACTTTTTCCATTAAATCGACCATAGGGAACTCAAATATGGGATCAGAATTAGATTTTCGTGAATTTCGAGGCCGTAAATTGCAAATTTTACACATTTTAAGGCGATTTTGTTACTAAATTTCACTGGTTTCTACGACAGCCGAGTTGATTGTAATAGTAAAATGTATAGAGACCATATTTTTTTAATGCGTGTACTTAACACCCCAATAGTCAGTTCTTGGCTGGGAGCCCATTCGACTCTCAATCTATTTAGGTATGGCGGCCATCTTAAAAGATAACGCCAAGTTCGGAGGAATCTTGGCATGTAGCACCACTTTTTCCATTAAATCGATCATAAGCAACTCAAATATGGCATCAGAATGAGTATTTCGTGAATTTTGAGGCAGTTAATGGCAAATTTGACACATTTTTAGGCAATTTTGTTGCGAAATTTCACTGGTTTCTACTACAGCCGAGTAGACTGTAATAACATGTATAGAGACCATATTTTTTAATGTGTGTAACACCTTAATAGTCAGTTTTAGGCCGATAACTTATTCGACTCTCAATCCATTTACTTATGGCGTCCTACTTTAAAGATGACGTCTATAGTGTAATGAGACTACCACATTTTGACAGAATTTTTGCATGTGGCACCACCTTTCCCCATAAAATCGACCACGGAG
>JAMZAV010005418.1:0-42979 GCA_024449915.1 Sweltsa coloradensis | reverse complement strand
AAATTAGGTAATATTATTTTTTATTAAATTTGGACTTTTATTACATATGTATAATTTGTAATTGGGATTAAATTTATTTTGATATTTGAATTTTCGAATTTTTTAAAAAATGCCATTATTTAAACCCCCTTCCACCCCCTTAACCGGACGAATTTTGTCATGGCACCTCGAGGCAATTTTCTTAGAATATTGTTCTGAGTATACAGTCTAAAATTCAGACCTCTACCACAAAACCCCTAATTGTTTTTGTATTGCCTCTTATCCGCTTGACTACAAGTGGAGCGGCTGCCAGCAAGCACTGGAGCCTGCTGACAGGGATGCTCGTGTTTGCCAATGTTCTGCCCCCGGCACCTGGAAACAAAGTCATATGAGTGAACGTATAGTGATCAAGAGTAGGGATGCATAGTTTCCGAAAATTTTGAGAGTTTGGAAAAAAACATAAATTTCCTTGTTTTTTTTTCGAAAAAACTGATATTTTGTGAAAATTTGATTTTTGTCTTCCTATGGTATAAATTTCATGAATGTAATTTTTTATATTTTTCATACGGTCTAAAGTTTAATTTAATAACAGTCACAATTGTGAAACTATGAACCTAGGACCTCTTTCGTAGAGGCTTTAGTGCCAGTTGTGAATATAATTAAGCCTACCTCTTAATAATTTAATTTTGTTTCTTTTTTGGTTATATAAAATTTCCCAACTCGCAACCTTCTCATAGTTTGGCCCGTGATTGGGGGATTTTTTTCCCTGCAACTACTGGCGCGCTCTGGGTCGTCGTCTGGGAACCCCTTCCCTTTGACTACCTCCCCGACGGCGACGACAATGACAACACGGACGGTGATCACACTTATAAAAATTGTTTTATCTTGGAGGCTGAATAATCATAGCTGTTAAAGCGCCCTAAAATCCCTTATACTAATGACACAGACGGAGACGACCACGATGTGGGGTAACCCCTGCCCTCCCCATCCGCTTGTGGCTGGTTCTGCCCAGCACAGGGCCTGTCCACCTCTTGTCCCCCGCGTCATCCCTTACGTCCCTCCCTTCGTCTCCCTTCTCGCGGTTTGGCCCCGTGAATAGGGGAGTTTCCCCTCCCAGAAACTAATGGCGAGCTCTGGGTCGTGGTCGGGGAACCCCTTCCCTTTGACTACCTCCCCGACGGCGACGACAAAGACAACACGGACGGATGATGACACAGACGGAGACGACCACGACGTGGGGGAACCCCTGCCCCCCCCATATGCTTGTGGCTGGTTCTGACCAGCACAGGCCTGTCCACCCCTTGTCCCCCCGCGTCATCCCTAACGTCCCTCCCTTCGTCTCGATTAGCCAAGTTGCAAAAATATGAGACGTAAAGCAATATCCAATCCAAAAATCGATTAGCCAAGTTGCATAAATATGAGACGTAAAGCAATATCCAATTAATAGTAAAAATGGTGGATGATAAGCCATCAAATTCCAACTCGAAACCCTTCTCGTAGTTTGGGGGGTGTGATTAGGGGAGTTTTTCCCGACACTAATGGCAAGCTATAGGTCGTCGTCGGGGAAACTTCCCCTTCCCTTTGACTACCTCCCCGACGGCGACGAAATGAAAAACTCGGACGGATGATAACACAGACGGAGACGACCACGACGTGGGGAATCCCTGCCCTCCCAATATGCTTGTGGCTGGTTCTGACCTGCACAGGCCTGTCCACCCCTTTGTCACCCGCGTCATCCTACGTCCCTCCCTTCGTCTCGATTAGCCAAGTTGCATAAATATGAGACGTAAAGCAATATCCAATCAAATCGGGAACCCCTTTCCTTTGACTACCCCCCGACGGCGACGACAAGACAACAGGGACGGATGATGACACAGACGGAGACGACCACGACGTGGGGGAACCCCTGCCCCCCCCATATGCTTGTGGCTGGTTCTGACCAGCACAGGCCTGTCCACCTTTTGTCCCCCCGCGTCTTCCCCTTACGTCCCTCCTTCGTCTCGATTAGCCAAGTTGCAAAAATATGAGACGTAAAGAAATATCCAATCCAATCGACGGCAACGACAATCACAACACGGACGGATGGTGACACAAGACGGAGACGACCATGACGTGGGGGAACCACTCCCCTTTCCCCGTACGCTTGTGGTTGGTTCTGACCAGCACAGGCCTGTCCACCCTTGTCCCGCCGCGTCGCTCCTTACGTTCCTCCCCTTGGTAATAAGAAAACATGGTGGTAATCCACAATTATTAAAAAAGAAAATTTGGAAGATTCCAACACATTTGACTTTGGCACTGATAACTCTACTGCTGAGTGCCCTAAAACAACAATAACTAACTACCTATTAACCTTTTCAAAGATCAACCTTACATCATATTATGTTAGCAGAATGTATCATGTATTTTGCCCTGCTTACTCAATTCGATCTCTCCCAATCATATGAAGAACTTCTGAAACTACTTAACTTTGAACGGAGACTTATTTTCTAAATTTCTCATCTTAAAGTGCCCGTTCACCTCTTTAACAAGTTAGTCTTAACATCAAATTAGAAACATAAAACACTAAGTAGTTTTTTGTATTTTTCCCCGACCTTCGTCAATAGGGGTCTTTAAATTCATCGCCCGCTCAAGAACAGTGACGTCACTGTTCTTGAGCTGGCGATGTGTTGCAAACACGGCACATCCACTAGCGATGTGAAAACGCGCGAGGCAGGTCCCGGTCTTTCTGTCGAAATAGTCTGTTCTACTAAAACCAAAGCGGAAGACCCGAGTTCACAATCACTAACAACACATAACACTGGTCAACAACACTTGTTTTGAAAACATACTGCTAATAAAGTAGCTAAAAAGATAGCGTCAGTTTTCGTAAAAACGTAAATGTCAGGGTTGCCAGTGGTAAGTATCGAACATTCAAAACCGGGGACCTCTGAATAAGTCTCGCGTGTTCCCGCTTGTACTATCTATTATAATGCACCGTAAAAAAAATAAACAATATTATATCAGTGACACTGACTTCATACATATACCTCACCTCATTATTACGAGTATGAATACTGGTATTGAGTAATACTAATATGTATGTAAAAATAATAAAATACCATGTGAAAAAGTACGCGAAAGGGTTTTTCGGTCAGTGTTTGTTTACTCTTACTAATTAATAGCTTACGTTTTTGGAGTACATGAAAGGCTGGCACATAATATATTTGAACAATTCCAAACATAAACTTAGATAAAAAAACACCGTCAACAGCATATTGGACAACATACAAAGCGTAGGCCTACTGGCATAGTGCATCAGCATTAAATATTTATCTTTCGACTGTAGCCCGGGGGGGGGGGGGGGGGACACTTGCGTATATCTAACAAGTCGATTGTCGAAACAACAGAATTTCATAATTTCGTAATAATCACAAATCACTCGATACTTGTACTAATGGAATGGAATGGCCGTACCCAGCGTAGAGACCCAAAACAAGACAATAAATGAAATGAAATTAAAAGTATTAAAGGAAATATGATCGTTCAAAGTACACAAAAATAGTCATCGTCAAGACTCAAAAATAAGACTGAAAGTGCACCCTATTGGTACGTTATTCACCTTATCCTGCTTATTCTATTGTAAACTGTGACATGACTGCCCGTGGTCCTACACGAGATTACAAGATTGTATAGCGTATTTGTATTTTGCTTTGTGTGGGAAAAACAGATGGATTGTTTTATAAATCAATCCAGAAATTACCAAATCCACTCAGCCGGGTTGAGAGATGCACATGTGTTTTGTTTCGACCTAATTTAAACCGAGTATCAATTCTTATCCCCCACCCTCCTTCAAAGCTTGTGTCGCGGCTAAGTGACAGCCCAATAAGATGACGCAGCTCGCTTACACTCGACACTCTGCCGGCCGCTACTCGTGCACTGTTGCCACGACTGATAAGTGGGGAAGATGAACGAAATTTCTTTGCACATTTAACAATTAATTTAGCGTTACTACGATTATTTTTGCTCAATCATTTTTTAAATGGAGTCTACTTAGGTAAATAGATGTCTTGTAAACCTTTACATAAGAGGTGAACGATCCCCTTTTAAATATAATATATAACAAAATAGAATTCCCAAAAAAAACAAATTGCTTTGTTTTGTTCAAATAAATAGTTTTTCGTTTGATATTTCTATCCCTTCCTCCCAGCCACAACAACAAAACAGCCCCTACTGGACATTCCTTATGTAGTAAACGAAACAATCACAACATGTCTCCAGCCCTGAAGTAAGTGACCAAATACGCGCTCTTAAGAACCAACAAATCTCCCGGCCCAGACAACATACCCAATCAACATTCTCAAGCAATGCAGGTGGGTCCTGTCCAGACCGCTGGCAGACATTTTCAAACAAAGCCATTGAAAGTGGTGAGTTTCCACAATGCTGGAAGACGGCCAACGTAACCCCCGGTGCTAAAGAAAGGAAATAAACACAAGGTATGTAACTACCGACCTATATCGCTATACCTGTGCTATCGAAAGTGTTTGAAAGTTTAATACACAAAAGAATCTATAATCACGTTACAAATTACATAGCACCTGAAAAAGCATGGATTTTTCCGCCGGCGTTCTAACCGTAACTAACCTCACTGTGTACACAAATGACATCTCTAAACATATTAACAATAAAAAACAAGTTGACTCCATTTATACAGACTTCAGCAAGGCGTTTGACAGTGTGGACCATCGACTCCTATACACAAGCTACAAGGATATGGGGAAAATGTGGAAACCTCAAAAACCTACTGACCAGCTATCTCAACAACCGACTTCAGACTGTAACCATAAATTCGGGCGCATCAACGGCAGTTCCCGTAAAAATCAGGGGTCCCACAAGGCTCGATCCTGGGTCCCCTTCTTTCGTCTTGTACATTAATGACTTACCATCCTGTTTCAAGTTTCTAAGGCATTATTATACGCTGATGACCTAAAGTTGTACAGACACATCACGAACCAAAATGACTGCCTACAACTTCAGTCCAAAGTAGATCGCTTATCAGATTGGTGCAAAACTCTGGAAAACTGAACCTAAATATATCAAAATGTAACGTTTTTACATTCTCCAACAAGAAGCAATGTATTGCACATGCATACACGCTCAGTGGGTCTATCCTAGAAAGGTTATCATCCGTTCGCGACCTTGGAGTGTATTTATCCAGCAATCTCTCCTACAACGGCCACATAAACAAAATTATCCCCCGAGCCTGCAAACTTCTTGGATTCTTAAAGAGAAACTGCTTCCGTGAGTTTAGGAAGGAGACTGCTCGTCGTCTTACCTTGCTATGGGCCGACCACAAGTCGACTACGCAAGCTCCATCTGGAACCCCAACGGAAGCCACAAGACAAACACTAGTTATGTTGAGCGTGTGCAGCAACGGTTCATCAAGCTAGCGTGTGTCAAAATAAATGCAGTATACCACCGACGTGACTTACCACTCATTATGCCTTGACAATAACCTCCAACTTTAGAAGACAGACGCACAATAACTGACTTGACTTTCTTGTTTTAAAATCATTCACAGTGTGGTCGATATCAACATCATCAGGGAACTTTGGGTTTTCCGCGTACCCCCAACAAAAATACTCGCCATCGTGACCTTTTCAAAATACCTAAGTGTAGAATAGATTTGTATAAAAAACTCGTGCTTGATCAGGCTTCAGAGTACATACAACTCAAATGTGAGGAAAAACGAAGACATTGACATTCACCACTTAGAATTAAACTGTTTTAAAACTACAATTTAAAAATATATTTAAGATAAAGGGTTAATTTGCAATCAAATTGTTAACAACTGCATAACCCATGTTTAGACACACAGCGCACACACACATACGCATACTCACATTCACATTCACCCGAAACACACACACACTAACATTTCCAATCGCACTGCACCCATACACTCACATCATACACCCACATTCACACGTCACAAACATAACCATATGTCAAGCAGTAAGTTACAGGGCCTTCCTTATTGTGTGAACCCATATTTATTATTTGTACTACTTTTTATTATATATTCCATAATTGTAATTTAGACTTAAGATATATTATATCAACACTTGTGGGGTACAACCCTGTTGATGATAAATAATAAAATAATAATAATCTCTTACATTTTCTTAGCTTTCATTCACTTAGAAAATAATATTATAATAATACACACCATACACTCTTTCCATAAACTTTCAATATCACAGACGGCGGCATATGAACTATCCGTTTTGAAGCGCCCTAGTTTTTCACGTCGTCGCCATCCTTTCTCGAATGTTGTTTCTCCCCCACGTCATCCCTTACGTCCCTCCCTACGTCTCGATTAGCCAAGTTGCATAAATATGAGACGTAAAGCAATATCCCAATCAAAAAAATTTGAACAAGCTTCGTATACTCACGTCAGACAATGAATAAATAAAATACCATGCATGTCTTCCTTCTTACTCATACAAGAAAAGCAGTAAATTTTTTTCTACTCTCAGGCCACCATTTGTTTCTTTATCTCAACTTAAAGGGGCTTTTTCCCCCAAAAATGATTTTTTACCACATTTTCTGTAGCATTATACTGCACTAAAATTACTGATTTAAAAATCATATATTGTAAACTATTATTTTACACGAAAATTTTACACTTTTTTTATCCTGAAATAAGCGAAAATCTGCTCGCAACCTTCTCGTGGTTTGGCCCGTGATTAGGGGAGTTTTTCTTCCTGAAACTAATGGCGAGCTTAGCCAAGTTGCATAAATATGAGACGTAAAGCAATATTTAATCAATATTCAATCTGGGTCGTCGTCGGGGAACTTTTTCCTTCCCTTTAAATACCTCCCCGACGGCGACGACAATGACAACACGGACGGATGATGACACAGACGGGAGACGACCACGACGTGGGGGAACCCCTGCCCTCCCCATACGCTTGTGGCTGGTTCTGCCCAGCACAGGCCTGTTTGAGGCTTTATAAAAAGACTTTTTACCCTACAAAAAACTCCTTCCATGGTAAGTCTACTCAAGTTCTGTCATATATCGTACTAAATCATTAATTTTTAATTTATTTGTAAATAACGAATAAACTTTAAAGGGTATTTGGCACTAAAATTACCTAAATTTTGTGCTTTTAAACCAGACAACTTACTTTTTTTGTGTTAATCACTGCATTTGTTTTTTAGAGTTTTTTCTGTCATTCTATTTTAGTCTTCTACCACCACGGGCAAGGATAGTGACACAGCGGTAGATGTTGCTGACCACTTTGCTCATGTCGTTTTGAATCTGCACAGGCGAACATGATGGGTTCAGGTCTAAATGTGAGGCTGTTAGTCGTGTGGAGGGAGCACTTCATTGCAGCAGTAGTTCAGTGGCTTGATCTTCAAGAGGGTACAGTCCAACTCGCAACCTTCTCGTGGTTTGGCCTGTGAGTAGGGGAGTTTCACTACCTTCAACTAATGGTGAGCTCTGATGCCTTGGGGACTCAATGTATTCTCTCCCTGTTGCATAAAGAACTTTCATCTTGCAAAAACGGTGACAAACTTTCCAAATTTCTCATTCAATATGGGCCTTCAAATTCCAACTCGACACCTTCTCGCGGTTTGGCCCGTGAATAGGGGAGTTTCACTCCCTGAAACTAATGGCGAGCTCTGGGTCGTCGTCGGGGAACCCATTCCCTTTGACTACCTCCCCGACGGCGACGACAAAGACAACACGGACGGATGATGACAAAGACGGAGACGACCAAGACGTGGGGAAACCCCTGCCCTCCCCATATGCTTGTGGCTGGTTCTGACCAGCACAGGTTTGTCCACCCCTTGTCCCCCCGCGTCATCCCTTACGTCCCTCCCTTCGTCTCGATTAGCCAAGTTGCATAAATATGAGACGTAAAGCAATATCCAAAAAATATAATTTATTTAACATAATTTAATTCACATCAAACACATTTCCTTCATTTATTTATTTCCATTTAAATAAATAACTTTTTTCCGTATTAATATCATCACTATAATAGTGGGGCAGCTTAACGTCAAATTTGAGGTGGATGTTTACACGCCGGACAAAAGCACCAAATTTTTACCACGTGCTACTAAGGCCCATATCTTTTAATTTTTGATAGGAACCAGCTTTTCTGGCGGCCATCTTGAATTTTACAGCGGCCATCTTGAAATATAAGCATTTTACCTATATCTGCTGCTTCTTAACCACTTAAGATCACAAACTTGTTGTGCAAGTATATATTTTCGGGGTCAAGGAATACAAATAAAAAAAAGAATACAAACATTTAAGGAGCAGTCATTGGGTCAATATCAAGTCATGAATGTCCTTGGAAACCCTTTTGTGGATGACAGTGATGAGCTACTTGCTCTTGACACAAGAGTAGTTTTGGACGGAATTGTAGTGAATACGGTGCGAACAGTGCAGAGTCTGGGACAGGATCAGTATGCCAATTTCTGCAAATCAGTAATAACTGATCGTACTCGATCCATTCATGAACCAATCAATAAGAATTCTCTTCCTCTGTTCAGCAATGCTGCACAAAAGATTAAGACAAAACAAAAGAGCGATGTCTCTCTGTTCTCTCGCATATACATATAGTGATGCAGCATAGGGCGAGCGACATGACCACATTCTTCAGCCATGAGAACCATCCTTTCTCCCCTTCACTATCTGACGATGGAAAACTGCGACTAGGAAAGGAGTCCGATCTTATGAACATTCTGGACAAGGATTCTCCAAGCGATCCTCCTGATACCATTGATGTAAAGCTTTTCGATGGAGCCGCTGTTGTGCATCTCCTCCCAACTATCAACATTGTGACGTTTGATGATTATGCTGATCAGGTATTCATTCCACACATCATTAAACAACTATAAAACTGCAAAAGAGTTTATATAGTGTGTGACAAAAACATTTGGAACAGCCTAAAAGAATTCACAAGAGAAAAGCGAGGAAAGGGTGTTCGGAGAAAGGTTGAGGGAAAGAACAAGCTACCACTCAATTGGCCTGACCTCTTACGAGACCCCACCAACAAACAGGAACTTTTTGCTTTCATTTCTGAAAAAATATCAAGTGTTGAATGCGATAAAAACAAAGAAATTATCGTGACCTCTGGTGCCTCGGTTATTCTCCGGGGATACTAATAGATGCATGCCGACATGTGATCACGAGGAAGCAAACACCCGGCTGCTCATCCACTTACAGGATGCACTTCAGAAAACTGCATGGTGCGTACTGTTAACACAGATGTAGTGGTGATCCTCTTTGACAAATTTCATCACCTGTTGACTTTGTGTCAAGATGTGAAAATTATTAATACACGCAGTCTTTCTTGATGTTTTTAAGTAAAACCTAATAATATTTAGATGAATAAACTGTAAATAATCGGGATAAATTCACACAACAGACTTGATTCAAAAAGCCATTTTTATTCGACAACAATTCACGTTACCTCGGTAACCAAATACATCACATATAGAGTGCAGCACATTCACCTACAAGCAAGGCAACCAGTACAACCAACATAAGATTATTAAACAATATCATCACGCTTGCTTTTCTTCTTTGGGCTTATATGCTTAATTATATGTTTCATTTTGTTGTGTTCCTTTCAATTTCTAATACCTCTCCTCGAAATGAAAATATATATAATTTTTCAATCCACATAACATACCAATCCTGACATTAACATGATTGTAACAATTACATTACATACCCGTATGACATGAAACAACTTAAGACATTATACTATGACATTCTGTTCAGCAGACGTAGTACTGTCATGCAACTTCTTATGAGTAATTTTATTGTTTATCCTTGTTGTTATCACATCTTTTAACAACAAGAAAAGGCGTCGACACTAGTAAATATTTTACTAAAACACTTGATATCTTTGTAGAAATCTTGTGCCGCGAAGAGCCTTGTAAAGCACGTGAAACCAAAGATTAACATGGCACTTGTAGTTGGTTCTCCCATAAGTACTCCTTACACATGGAAGGGAAATGACTTACTGGGCAGTCTTTGAGGGCGGGCGGCAGGTCGTTCCATGGGTTAACAACCCGGAAAGAAAAAGCACGTCGGCCGAGCGCTCCTTTGGCCGGAGGGGGTTGGAGGCGGGGGTGCCTACTATCGTCGCCTCTCAACACGCGGCCCTGGATGATGCGCGCGCACACGTCAAAATCAGTGGCGCCACTGAGGCATCTTTTAAAAAACACCAGATCGGTGTATTGCAGGTGCATGGTCATTGGCATAACCTGCTTCTGGTCACAGGGTGGGGGGAGGTTACGGCCTTGTATGAAATGCAATGCCCTTCTCTGCACCCTCTCAAGTTTGGTAGTGTTCTTAATGGTGGTTGGGTGCCAGGCGGGGAGGCCGAAAGTCATGGTGGGTTTAACTAGCGACAGGTAGGCCATCCTCTTGACGCGCGGCGTGCACCCGTGCAGGTTGCGGGCCGCGAAACCCAGCACCTGCGCCGCCTTTGCCCGCACGATATCGGTGTGAACGTTCCATTGGAGGTCGCTTGTGATGTGAATGCCGAGGAGGCGCTGCTTGTCGACGTACTCGAGTGGGACACCATCTATGGTGTACAGGAAGTATAGAGGGGTGCGCGCGCGCGTGATGTCCATCATCTTGCACTTGAGGGCGTTGAGTGACATGCCATTGTTGTCGCACCAAATCTGAATGTCGTCTAGGTCTGCTTGAAGGGCGTCTGCATCCTCTTGGGTGACCACGATGCAGTACAGTGTGACGTCGTCAGCGTACTGGAGCATTTGGATCCTTGCCGAGGTAGGGAGGTCGGCTACGAAGACGTTAAATAGCAGGGGGCCAAGCACACTTCCCTGGATGACGCCCGAGGGCACGTCCCGGAATTCTGAGCGCTCGCCGTTGAAATGGACAAACTGCGTGCGGCCGACAAGGAAACTCTCGAACCACCTTAGCAAATTGCCCTTAAGGGGAATCCCTAGAAGCCTATTTTCGGTCATAATACCAAACAGCTTCAGAATTCACTATTTCATTATGAACGCTATTACGTCACCCCCCCTCCATCTCTCCGCGGCGACAAAACTCGAGCCTTGAAACGAGACGGGCCAGTCGAGCATGAGCCGTAGGCTAGAGAGGACCCGCACGTCGAAGGTCGGTGGTGTCTATTTGACCCTCAGTTACTTCACGGCAGCACGCGGCCCGGGAGCTAGGCGGTGTTGCAATCTCTACGGCTACATAGACTAACTCTTTGAACACGACGCGCTTACCACATTGCAGTGGGTGACGTGGCGTGCGCATAGTTGGTTGTATCAATGGGGGGAGCGGGGCACATGAAAACTAAATATCTTCCTTTCTTCACATTCACATTCATTCATTTTTCAGTTTAATTTATTTCGTTGATTATTTCTAGGTTTACCCGATTTATCGACACCCAGTCAAAGTTAATGCCCCCCATGCGTTTTCAGGGGGGGGGGGGGGGCACATGAAAACAAAATATCTTCCTTCCTTCCTTCATCATTTACATTCATTCATTTTCAGTTTTTTATTTCGAGGTTTTCCCGACATATCGACACCCATCAAAATGAATGCCCACCATGCGCACTCATAGGGGGGGGGGGGGAGAGGAGGAGGGGCACATGAAAAAAAAATACATCATTCCTTCCTTCCTTCATTCATTCATTCATTCATTCATTCATTCATCAATCATCACTTACATTCATTTATTTTCAGTTTAGTTTATTTTGTTGATTATTTCCAGGTTTTCCCGCCATATCGACACCCAGTCAAAATTAATGCCCCCCATGCGCACACTTGAGTGTCAACACAGAAATATGCAATAACTTACCGTTGAAATCGAATCATCTTTCTCTACCAAGTCATCAAGAACCACGTTTCTTACAAATTACTGTGTTTAGATAATTTCCACGTTCCATGTTTGTTTTTACAGACAGGTATGACAGGTATAAAATAAAAATGCGTAGCTTGATAAATTCTGTTTCGGATGGTCATGGGTTCGAATCCCGCCACAAGCAATCATTTTTCCTCAGTCTCAGGGCAGTTTTCTTGGTCGAGGCCTCTTCAAAACAGCACTTTTACATTCGCTTATCTAACATCCAAATATCCTAGTCGGTCACCTGAAAGGGTCCACGCCACACCAAGTACAGCGATGCGAATAGACTACTATACTACGTTCCGCGGGCATCAAGTTTGTTTTTTCGAGATAATGGGTTCAATTTAGGATAGGTTTAGGATATTTCCAGAACGATATATTTAAAGTCTGTTTGAAATAAAATAAATAATTCGAACTCAAAGTGAAAATAAACACCTTTTATCCTTTTATTGTATGAAATAGCAACTGAAGAAGATGCGATCATGATTCATGATTATGAATATAGCCGCCTTTTGTGTTGCGAGTCCATGTTAATTTTCATCTGTTTTTTATAACTTTTATAACTATTTATATCTTTGCAGTTGGTGCATTGAGTAAAAAGATTAGCGAGTGTTTGGAAACATAATAGCAAATCACCTTGTTGGTAACAAATTATTTTTAGTATATTTTTACCAATATGTTGTAATGCCTGGTCACTGTAGTCCAAAGAACGACCCACAACTAATGTAATAATTACCACCAGAACCAGCTTCAATAATGCAGAACTTCAACTAGCATCTGTGTCAACTGCTGATATTTATACTAGCTTCGCAAACGCTTTTTCAGGCGCGTTGTTGGATGAGCGTATGTTTTTTTAAACGAAAAAACAAAATAGTGTAAGTTCCAAAACGGCGCGTGGTAACATTAACAGACATTAGGCTAATTTTTTGAAGTTTTTTTCGCAGCACTCTCAGCTTTAGTTCTTTGTGCTTCCTGGATGTGGGGCGGGTCCCGTACTCGCATATTTGGAGTTTCCATAGGACCTACAATTTCCGGAAGCTCGTGCACACATCCAAGTAAAATTCCTTCAATTTTGGAAACATGGTAACAAAAGGTCTGGAGCGATAGGTATATCGGAAAACTTATCACTGGAGATTTCAGCAATGTCATGACTGGAATCACTGCTGTAAGAACCTATACATTAGGGCTAAACTATTTTATTTTTGGCAAGGATAATTAAACAATTCGTTTGTTATTTTCTCACTTCATAATGTGTTAACTTGATTCCGAAATAATTAAGGCCCCGTTTATAATAAGACATTGTTGGTATAGATAATTATAATACATTCTCTTTTAGCTGCCTATTATTACACTACTTCTATTGAGACGATAAGTGGTAATAAATGAGGTTGAAGGACAAATACCGTGAAGGCCATGTGGGATTCGAACCCGCGTCCTCCGACTAACAATGTCATACGCTTTGGACCTGCGCCAAAACCGATTAGCTGCCGCGGACGGCTAGAAAGAGATTATCTTTATCGCATCCCAGCTCTCCCCCCCACTTCTCACTAATTACCGGTACTGAAGTCCAGTTTCCAGATCCACAAGCGATACAAGATTTTTCACATTCTCATTCTCATAACACATTCCATAGAAAGGATCAATAATGCATATACGAATATTTGGGTGGTTTCATACATAGCCTGCATGTATGCGTCTGGTGTCTAATAGTGCACACTCAACCGTTCTCTAGTGCCACTCTTATCTTAGCATACAGCAGTGGCTGGTAGGCTGCCACGTGCGATGTGATAATATATGCTGGATCAGCCGCGGTGGAAAGTTATTTCCATTATAAATAGTTATAGATACGAAATTAATTATAAAACAATATAGAACACATGAATTTCTCCCCTTGCATTAGAATTATAGTAACTCTTTTCTTAATAAAATAATATTATTTGGAATTTACTATTAGAAACCTATTATAATTTTTGACACATGGCAATTGTAATAACTTACCTCGGCGGGTCTCGAACCCAGAACCTCCGGCTCAACATACCGATACTCTTGCCAACTGTTCTATCGAGACTAGCAGACAAATATTCACTATTTCTCGATTTGGTTAGTCGGGAAAAACTCCCGTAGTATAGGTTCAAATCCCGGTCGGGGCGGACTTTTTTTATTTCTAAATTGTAGAAAATAAATAAAATATTCACTAGATTGCTATTTATTTTGCTTGTTGTGGAATAAGTTTGTCGCAATAATAATTACTACTAGCAATAAAAAATACTCATAATGAGGAGTGTGGTTTCAAAACGAATTACTCCTGAGTCCTGACGGACCTGACTCAGATTCCAAGTCAGGCTCCCAGGAAAATGCACTTTTTAATTTCGATCTAAGTAGGCATATCGGTATTGGAAGTATTCATAGTATATTATTTGAATGATATAAACTTGCATTGATTTATATTTACGTGGGTAAAGAAAGTTGTTTATGGACGGCAATTTTCGTGTGAGACTGTACTACTTTTGCCCTTTTACAGCGTTTTCTAGGTCTATTGCGGTTTTGTTTGTATCTGCCAATTGTGTGACACTGACAGTTAGATCTACGTATTGTACTATTGACTATGTTTCACTAAACACAAAATCGCGCTAGTATTATAAACACGGTTTTTCTACCATCGACTAAAATTAGAAACACATACAATACTAGATTCATTCACCGCAAACGTACTCGTAAAAACTAGACAGTCACACGTCCAGTCCGCTCCCGACCGATGTGTGTATTCCCGTGTTATAACAGAGTCGAGCGCATGGCATGGCAAACCTCGCGACCCGCTCAGTTAGCCTTGGCTGCCGCTACACAGCGACAGATGACGGCCGGAATCTGGAGCTGAGTCGCCTGTTCTTGCAGCGTCTTGGGGGAATCAGTCACACTCAACGAGTTTTTATCGTAGGACCGTCAAATGACTTCTGATACCTAGAAACGTTCAATGAAGCAAATGAAGTAGACCAATCTGGTATGCCTCACGAAATTCAAGTGAAAAACAATTAAAACACTTCGTGTTATTTGTTGTGAAATTTTCACCAAAATTCAAAAAATTCATATAAAAACAAGTTACAGAGATATTTGAATAAAGTTACCTTCAAACGCTGCTAAAAACGTACATAGTTTGTTGATAAAAAAAATCTAGGTTCTAAACCAAATGATCTCTGAGCTGGTTTGATTCCCATTTTTAACAATAAAATTCAACAAAACATGTCCAAAATTGCCCAAAATTTCCGCCACTGTGAAAAAAAACTCGTCAGTAGGCCTTAAACGAGATATACTTTGTGTGTGTACACATATATTCTTAGTTAGCCAATATGAGTCGAGTCTAGGGATTCCCCTTAATGCCATAATGCTTGAGCTTGGATAGTAGACGCAAATGCGGCACTTTATCAAATGCTTTAGACCAATCGAGAAAAACACAGTGAATGTGCGCTCCGCTATGCTCATCCAGCACCGCCGTCCATGCATCAATGGCGCCGGCGAGGAGAGTGGTGCAAGAAACGGCGCTGTCGAAAGCCGTGCTGCGCCGCAGGGATGACGTTTTGGCTCTCGAGGAACTCGCTCGTCCGGTCTCGCAACCAACGTTCCATCGTCTTACCGACCAGTGAGGTGATGCTGATTGGCCGGTAGTTCTTTATGTCTCTCTTGTCGCCGTCTTTGTCGATCGGTGCCACAGACGCCGTTTTCCATTCTGTTGGAATGCCTGTTCAAGTGCCATGTTGAAAGAGGTGGGCAAGTGAGTCGCAGAGAGCGTTAGCGGAATTTTTTAGCAAGATTGCAGGAACGCCGTCTGGGCCCGCTGCGGTATTAGCCTTGGTCCGCGGAGAAGCTTTTTTTATGTCGGCGGGCAAGCAAGTCAGTTCGTCATGGTGGGCTGCTCTGAAAGCTGGGTGGCTGGCACGTTTCCCTGGTGGACGGGGAAAATGTTGTCTGCCCGCGAAAAATGGCATTAATTGCATTTATACAAAACTAAAATTTCTAAACAATTCCCAACTTTTGTGCAAACTCCTTGGTTTTTGTTCCAGAAAGTGGTTTTGTAAGGAGATCAGCAATATTCTCATTGCTTCTCACATATTTGAATATACCTCCCCATTCTTCATCAATTCCCTATTGTAATGGTACTTAACATTAATGTGTTTGCTTCGGTCAGAGATAGCATTTGAATCTGCTATGCAAATAGCACCCATATTATCTGCAAAGATTGTACATGGTTTATCTATGAACCTTCCCTGTCCCAACTCATTTAGGAAATCTCGCAACCACACAAACTCAGTACTACATTCGTACATTGCAACATACTCTGCGTGGGTTGAAGAGGTAGCAACATACCTTTGCTTTTTACTGCGCCAACAAATTGCTGCTCCAGCTAAAATACATACCCTGAAATTGATTTTGCGTCTAGCTTATTATTGGCCCAATCTGAATTAGTGTAGATTTGCACTGGTTTACCAGTTTTATGGAATTTAAGGCTGTATCTTTTTGTGCTTTCAAATACTGAAGGATATGCTTAATATTCACCCAATCTCCTTTAACGGGATCCTCGCAGAATTGACTGACTAAACACACAGCATAGGCTATATCTGCCCTTGTGTTTCCTGATATGTGCAGTAGACATCCCACAGCCTTCCTGTAGATGTGTTGACAGAATGGCTCACCCATATCTCTGTCTACATTCATCACTCCAATCTCTAGTGGTGAGTTTAGACCTCTACAATCTGACATAGAAAAACTTTCTAATATCTCATCTATATATGACTGTTGATCTACATTCAATTCTGGACGGTCTCTCGACTGTCATAGATAGTAGGTTGGCAACATGACCCTAGTTTTTGATTTGCATATGATCAGATAACTCTTTTGTAGCTTGATCTACAGAAGCTCTAGTTCCTATTGACATGAAATCATCTACATACACTGCCATAATCACTCCGCTTTTAACATAAACGGACGGATCTTTTACGCTCTGGCTATACCCTAGTTTGAGTAAAATACCGTGCAAGTGATGGTTCCAGTTACGCCCAGACTGTTTTAAACCATATATGCTCTTTTTTGAGATTGCAAACATATCTTTCTGCATCTATCGAAGCAAAACAAGGGGGTTGTTCCATATAGATAACAGTATCTAAATCAATGTTAAGATACGCCCCAACTATAAAAGATGGACTATCTCCCAGTCGTTCTCTATAGCTATGGCCATCAATATTCTCAGAGTCTGTCGGTGTACCACTGGACTAAAGGTTTCCTGATAATCTATTCTATACCATACCGCTGACTAAAGCCCTGCGCTACTAGCCTAGCCTTAAATCTAACAATTTTATCATCAATTTTTCTTTAGGGAAAACACCCACTTACTCCCTATTACATTTGAATCCTAGGCCTTCTTACTATTTCCCAGGTGGATTGGGCCGCCATTTTACTTAGCTCTTCCAACATTGCGTCTCTCCACTCCACTGCCTGGGGTCCACTGAGGCCGCCTCCTCAGCGGTCTCCGGTGTTCCGATGTCCATGGCCTCCTTTACTTCGCACCTGGACACGTTACAGCTTGCACACGTTTTGGGAACCCTCTCTCTCTCGGATCACCTCAATGGTAGCTCTCCCAGGATTGGTTCCATTACCGCACCTGGATCCCCTTCTTGGACTATTTTCTCTTCTGCATTTGGATCTTCCTCTTGGATTGGACCTCCTCCGTCGTCTGGAAACTCTTCTTGGACTGTCACCTCTCCTTGATCTGGCACCTCTCCTTGGACTGGTACCTCTCCTGGAACTAGCACCTCTCCTGGATCTAGCACCTCCCCCATTGGAACAACACCTCGGCATCTCTCATTAGTTGTGGGTTTTGGTGACTCGCAGACTTGAAGGGAAATAAGTGTTCCCGGAACTTTACATCTCTGCTACTGATGATCTTCTTTCCCTTGATTGTCCCACAAACGGTATCCCTTGATTCCTTCGTCGTAACCAAATAGCACACACTCCTGTGCTCTGGGTCCAAGCTTCCCGCTCCGTTGAACAGTCGGTATCCACGCCCAAGCTTGACAGCCAAATATCCTGATGTGTTCCACATCACTCCTCAGTAGATCTCTATCCGAACCACACCCCCAATGGTGTGCGGAAGTCAAGTGGCGTTGAAGGGCATCTGTTGCGTACATAGCAGGCTGTCTTGAGCGCCTCCGCCCAGAAAGAAGCAGGCACCCGGCTTCGATGATCATACACCTCATCACGTTGTCGAGAGTGAGTTAGTTCGTTTCAGCCAGACCATTTTGCTGTGGTGTGTAGGGAACGGACTTCCTATGCAGTATTCCACTTTCCTCCAAATATTTCCGAAAGTCTTCTCCTGTGTATTCCCAACCTTGATCGGTCTGAAGTTCTTTAATCTTCCTCCCATGTACTACTTCTCATCTCTCCTTGTACTTCTTGAATTCCGATAGGACATCACTCTTCCTAGTTATGGCAACTGCCGATACATATCTGGACGCCTCATCGATGAACGTGACAAATATACTTTCTGTGCCCCTCCGACATGGGTGTGATGGTACCCATCACATCAGGGTGAATGCGGTCTAGTACCTTCTTCTGCCTTCTCTCCCTCACCCACTGGGAATTTGTCTCGTCTCATCTTTCCTTCATGCAAGGCAAACAGTCTTCTCTCTTGCTATCCTTCTCTGTAGCTCCTGAATGACATCTAGCTTAATTAACGCTTTCTCGTTCGGATGACCTAGCCTGCTGTGCCAGGTAGAGAGCGACACTCTTGATGCCTTCATTTTCTTGTGATGTACTCATCTTGTATGTCTTTAATTGTGACACCACCTAAAGTAGTGACATAGTAAAGTCTTGACACCCTGTGCGCTGGAAAACCATTCTCTCTTCCAGTAGAATTTTTTGACACCCCTTGGAACGCTGAAATTTTGAGACCCTTCTCTTCAATCTGTTCCTGGGAAATCAAGTTGTCTTGGAGTTCAGGCACTAGCAAAACTTCCTTGAATTTAATGTCCTTACCTCCATATTTGAGATAGTGGCACATTTTCCACGTCTTCATATCCTGTTATGGCCTCCCAGCATCTCTCAGCAACATTTCTGACTTTACCCTCACCATCCAAGCATTGTAATTACGCATTGTCCAAGCCATTGCTAAAGCCACCAAGAATCTAGGATCACCATGCTTCAGACGGTGTGTTCTCTGCTGGTGAGAGGGCCATCAAATTCCATCTCGCAAAATCCTCGTTTTTTGGGCCGTGATTAGGGGAGTTTTACTCCCTGAAACTAATGGCGAGATCTGGGTCGTCGTCGGGGAACTTCCCCCTTCCCTTTGACTACCTCACCGACGGCGACGACAATGACAACACGGACGGATGATGACACAGACGGAGACGACCACGACGTGGGGGAACCCCTGCCCTCCCCATACGCTTGAAGCTGGTTCTGACCAGCACAGGCCTGTCCACCCCTTGTCCCCCCGCGTCATCCCTTACGTCCCTCCCTTCGTCTCGATCAGCCAAGTTGCATAAATATGAGACGTTTAGCAAATCCAATCCAGCTCTTGGTATCATATGAATCTCCAGGCAGCCATCTTAGTATACGATTTCTGACAGTCGTGCTAAATCTTTCGCTCACTTGACGAATCTGGTTTTCATTTCCTTATTAACCTCGGTATTTCACCTTATTTTACTTGCTCATGTTTCCTGTAACACTAGTTTAGGAAAAATCACAATTGGACAAATAAATCCTATAGGGTCATAGATTCTGTGTCTTTTCGTTACTACAGTCAACAATAATGCCAGAAAATCTAAGATTATCTGTAGCAAATCACAGCTTTGGTCTCACTTAAGTCCCAAGACAGGAGATAGTTCTGTTTCAACCACATCGTGTAACATTGTATGTTCTCATCCTCTGATATCAAATCCACTATAATGCATTATTGACCGAGATTCACGAATAAACTGGTTAAGTTCTCGTTCACTGTGTACACTCGTGACATAGTTGTCTACATATATAAAATTGTGTTATCTTGGAGGCGCGAATAATCTTAGCTGTAAATGCGCTCTAAAACCACTAATACAAATATTAGTCTCAGAATAGTTTCACGGGAATATGATAACTGATGATTCTCGTCCATTTCTCGTAGAACTCTTTGAAGAAGGTGTTCTATAACAGCCCCTTATCAGAATGGGCTGCTTATTACTCCGAATACAACTCGTGTAAGGCGAAACTATTTTATTTTGTCTTTTTCAGTTTTGTCCCAACCCAGAAAACGCAGATAGTTTCTGTCTTCTGGACACACACTTATTTGTAAAAACGCTTTCTTGATGTCGGATACAACTCCAATTCTCTTTGCTCGAAATAGTACCAACACTTACGGAATTTCTTCGACAACCAGTTTCCAAACATTGATTAAATGAATGGGAATTTTTGCACGGCAGCGTGCTGACGCATAAACACTGGTCGTATCTTTGTTGTGCTGCTACTTGTGACGATGTGATTGGTAGTGGCCATAGCTCTCAAGGTCCGTTGGGGGAACTTCTTCTATTATTCATGTGTTTAAAACTTCCGAGCATCCATCGAAACACTTATCCGTCTTCAGTTTGCGTCGTTGCACTAAGTTCAGATTATGCTTAGAAGTGCACTCTACGTAGCAAGTTGAGTGCCATTAAACATTAGGGTCTGGCATATTGTATGGTGGTCTTCATACGTTGAAATACATCATCATCACGTATTTCCAAAGCGGAATTAATTCTCCTTGGAGGCCTCTTTTGGGTTCATGTTTCTGGCATATAAATCACTGATCAAAATGTGTATTTTTCATTTTGTTCATCGAGCAAGGCACAAGGCTAATGGCTTATGGCTCATATTCACGTGCAAAATCCATTATGAGTAATTTTTTTTTTTTTAATGTTGTGACACCAGAAATACTTAAATGTAGAAACTACAGCACGACTCTACAAAGTCCCATACCTTCCACTGTTGACATAGTTTGTTTATTAACTTTACCATTTCAACCTTATGTTCATGGTTATTACGCACTGTTTACTAAGTAATAATCTATCAATCAAGAGCTAACCCTACCACTACAAGAATAAATGGGGTAAGGGATGGGAAGGTCCTATTATTCTTGGCACAGCATCGTCCACACTGTCTCTTTCTTCCGCTTGCCTTCAAATTCCAACTCGACACCTTCTCGCGGTTGGCCCGTGAATAGGGGAGTTTCACTCCCTGAAACTAATGGCGAGCTCTGGGTCGTCGTCGGGGAACCCCTTCCCTTTGACTACCTCCCCGATGGCGACGACAAAGACAACACGGACTGATGACACAGACGGAGACGACCACGACGTGGGGGTACCCCTGCCCTCCCCATATGCTTGTGGCTGGTTCTGACCAGCACAGGCCTGTCCACCCCTTGTCCCCCTGCGTCATCCCTTACGTCCCTCCCTTCGTCTCGATTAGCCAAGTTGCATAAATATGAGACGTAAAGCAATATCCAATCAATTTACTTATTAATAATAATTAATACTTTTTTAATAATTGAATCATCACTTTTGTTAAACCATCCACAATACGATTTCCAGTGTTAAATGAAGAAATACAATACCTTAACACTTAGACGTTCATAAAAACTAACCTCTACGCTTCCACTCTCCGGTGACTCGATCTGCGACGTTCTTTAATATTTCGAGGAATCTGTAGTATGGCGGCTGACCGGCTCCACAACTCTTGGTCACGGGTTCGTTACCCAACTACTGACATCTGCACTGAATGAGCCGATTAACCGTCATATTAATTTGATAGCATGGATTAGAGCGGGAACTACGTACTAACTGGAATTGTGGGTTAGACGACTCAGGCATGAGTCGATTAGATCTTTAAAATGACTTTATTACGATATAAAACATAACAATAGATATAACAGTTAAATATGCCAACACCGTGTAACCTCGTAGATTCGTTACAAACATTATCTCAAACACATGATAAATCAAAGGTGCGCCCATTTGCACAGGTAACTTAATATTGTGACTTCATTAAATGCAAAAACACTGAATTTACTTTTCAAGATATATTCCAATCAATAGTTAGATTTACAATTTAAAACATATTTATTTTCTCCAACACCTAAGTAATATTTATAATTTGATTAACTTACAAGTCTCAAGTATCATCTTCTTCTACTGCTATCGGCTCTTCGTCTGGTTTCTTACTCTCCTTACCCTACCGATTTTCAGCTCTTTTATACTCTAACTCGTTCACTAATTAGATCATTTGATGTAACTTTTCTAGATCTTTCTCTCTGTTTCCATGGCTGAGACGATTGTGCGTGGCCTTGGGTGCCAACCTGTACCAGCTACTACCTAATGTGTTTACGTCTTAAACTTCCAAGAAATGCGTAATAATGATATTTAAATGACACTCGTCCCTGCTCGCGATGTCGCGGGCCAGGTGAGTCATGCAACATTAGGCTAACTTATATAAGTTGTTTACGAACTTTGGCTTCACCTTGCGCAATCGTCTTTCTTCTGGAATATTCTACATGTTAATATTACCTGATTCAATCCATTACTAAGATTCACATTTTAGAACATAGATTTAAATTTGAATACATATTAATACAGAGATAAAAATCCGCTCTACTACAAATCCGAGGTAACTGGTCTCGGGGCGGCTTGCAACAGATAGAATAGTACATTGTTATTGCCTATGATATTTGCCGGTAAGTGCTGGTGCCCCTGTTTGTCTCGTAGTGTAGTGCCGTTAAAAACTCCTATATTTAGTTTATATACAGAATATACGAAGAGTTAGTGATGGCAGCAGCTGGACTGTTACAGAAGACTAGGCCTGGTGGTGAGATCTCGACATGTTGATAACTGTAGTTCAATTCTGTTTTTACTTGGTCAAAATGAATTATGACTTTACAAAAATTACAAAATAAGAAAATGAGAAGTTTTGTTAGAGTAAAAAAAAAGTACGTTTTTTTTTAATTTAAAAATGTCCCAAATCCCACTGGGGTGGGCCTACAAGTAAAACACAGAATCATACTAAATTTTTGTGTTTTTAAAACAAAAAAAAACCTATCTGGGAAATTTAACACTTCCCCCACCTTAAAAAAAAATTTTGTACAGGTAAAAAATACACAGTTGGGCACACACGTAGAGCCGCTAATATTCATTTTAAAAAGATCAATAAATGGGAGTGAAAGAAAAATCAATGTTTACAAAAGGACTCGGGATATTTAAACCAGAACCCGGGGGAAAAATGCCCCCAAAAAACCCCGGGGTCAAGTCCAATTTCCAGGATATCAGAAAAAGGGTTAGTAATTTTTAAGGGTTTTATATATTTTAATATATATTTTAATATATATATATTATATAAAATTATTTTATTACATAAGGGAAATGGGAAAAAAACGAAGAACAAAATGGTTTTAAAAAAATTAAAAATTTGGAATAAAATTTGGAATATTAAAACGAATTACCGAAGTGGACGGCGCGGGGGCCCTTGCCCTTGCTAATTTCCTCCGCACCGCCCACCTCTTAAAACTTTAAATTCCAGTTTTTCCCCCTTGCATTCCTGCTCAAAAGCTAAAGGGTTTGCGGAGAGCCTAATTTCCCCTTCTTTTCCGCACCCTCACTCCCCTTTCATGTTGCGACACCTCTTCTCCCCCCTTTAAACCCCCTCAAACCCACCCAGGTGTTCATTTCCTTCCGACGGGAAAAAATTAGGGGCCTTAAAATTTCCCAAACTCCCCAACCTTCTGTGGTTTGGCCGTGATTAGGGGAGTTTATCCCCCCTTTAAAAAACTAATTTTGCGAGCTCGGGGTTTCGTCGTGGGGGAAACCCTTTCCCTTTGACTCCCTACCCGAGGGCGACGAAAAAGGGAAAACCCAGGGAAAGGATGATGACAAAGCCCGGAGCCCGCCCAACGACGGGGGGGAAACCCTGCCCCCCCCCATATGTTGGGGCGGGTTTCTGACCAGCCCCGGCCTGTTAAACCCCTTGTCCCCCCCCCCTCATCCCTTACGCCCCTCCCTTTTTTCCGTTTAGCCAAGTTCCCTAAATTGGGGCGAAAAAGGGCAATATCCAATCCAAATGAAACAAATGTCAATCCCCCGGGGTAAAATACTGTTAAAAACACATCACCAGCTAGTCCCGGCCCCTCACCAAACTATCTGCCCCCTTTTTCCCCCGGGGGGCCCCCCCCCAAAGGTTTCCCCGGATCCCCAGGTTACGCCTTCTCGTGTACCTACTAATGAACGGCTTCATCTTTTGAGCCGACATGCCATGCACTTTGCCAAGGTGACTATGTAGGCGATTAATTGACCTTTGGCATCGTGGGCAAGTGTTTTTTTTTTTTTTATTATTCTCGAGCGACTATGTCGTCTGTTGCCTCAGACTGCAAAAAAATCCAAATTCCAAATCAAGCAACAAGAACAATCATCAAGATAGATTATAATGATTAATAGAAATACACATCATACTTAAACTTGACGAATACGAGTCGTCATCGTCGCCTGAGTCGCCTGGTTGGAACTCAAGTAAAGGCATTAACCACATGGCAGACCCAGATGATCGACTTGGTCGGCGCGATCTTGGGCCGGGCCGGGGGGCGCGGCGGCGCCCCCTGCCGGACCGCCCCCTGCGGGGAAAAGTGCTGGTGGCATCCCCCCAAAAACGGGCGCAGAAAATTTGGAAAGGTGCCTACCAATCGGCATTTTCGCATTTTTGTATGCGCCCCCACGTTAAAACCCCTTAAATTTAAAAGAATCAAATTAAATCTTTAAGTTAATGATTTTTAATAGTTTATTAATCTGGCTTTTGGTAAAACCCCCCAGACCTCACGTCCAGCAATCGGGGGTCATCGGTTTTCAAGCTTAAATGCGTGTCTTTTCCCCATGCCAATGGTACGAATGGTACCTTTTTTTAGAGATAGCTTTAATTCAAAATTCAAAATTTTCCAAAATTCTTAAAAAATCACATAAATAAATACTCTTATCTTAGAAAAACAAAGCAATCAAACAAAGCAAAGCCTCCATGAACAACAAAATTCTGTAATCTATGTCAACACCGATCGGACATCGGCAAGCGTGTGAAATATCTATACCCATATAAAACTTTGATTCATTAATTTTGATGAATTTATTGATTAATAAAGGGAAACTGTTTAATTAAAAAATAATTTATTTAAAAGGGGGACACTCAATTAGGAACGATGCGATTTTAGGGGGTGCAAAAAGGCCCCGCCCACCATCTCCCCAATAGCCTTGGCATTAATAAAAAGAGTTATTTAAAATATCAATACATATCATGAAAAAAGATGAATGTCGAGCGGGGAAGGGCCGTATGATTTCCCACGCGGAGGGGGTCCCTTGGGATATTGACGTCCTCGGAATCTTGGACTTTATTTCCCTTTTTTACATATCGGGGTTTGTCGGTGTTCCCCTTTTCCTTTTTTGGGGGAAACGGGTCGTTTCCCACTTTACCAAAATTTTTGCAACCTTACCTAAATATACTATTTTTTGTTTTAAATTTATAAGCAATGCAAATATCATTTAATCTCTTTTTTCTTTCTCACACTTCAAAATGCGGTATACATTCCTCGTGGGCCCAGCCACGTCATTGTAATAAAAAATAAGCACCCTTGGTAGAAGTTTTTTTTCAGACACTGAGCGGAAATGGGTACGTTTCTCCGTAAATCTTGATAATAGATATTTGTTGCACCTCACGAGTTTTAAGAAAACAGGGTTTTCTGTTTTTTTTGAAAAATTAAAACAATGGTCGAAACAGTCGTTATAAATGATTTTTTAACTTAATTGTTTTTTTTCTTAAAATGTTTTCTTTTAAATTTGTTATTGGATCAGTATGGGCCCCCCCTCCAAACGAACAAGCATTGTCTAAAAAAGTTTATTTATTTTGAAGATCAAGCCTTTTTAAACCGGTCTGTAGGGACACGTGCCTTTGCAGGGGAAAACTCCAAGCCCAACAAAAAAAGGATCGGCGCGCGCACGTGTGCACGCAGAAGCAGCTGCCGCTACGCTCACTCACAGTCGGGCCCGTTGTTCTTGTCTGAGGTGGACGCGTTTGGGCACCCTCTTTGGTCTGTTTTTTTTTGCCAGCACTGCACAGGGAGTTGGGTTCTGTTGTGGATGGGAAAGTGTTTTTTGAGCAAGCTTTTGTTTTTAAAACTTTGCTTCATTTGTTGCTACTTCAGACATAGTTTGTTTTGCGTCCATTAAGGGGGGCCTTCAAAATTTCCCAAATCGACACCCTTTTCCCCCCCTTTTGGCCCCCCAATAGGGGAGTTTTTCTCCCCGAAAATAATGGGAGTTCTGGGTCGCGTCGGGGAACCCCCTTTTCCTTGACTACACCCCCACGGCGACGGGCAAAGACAAAAACGGACGGATGAGACACAGACGGGGACGCCAGGGGCGTGGGGGAAAAACCCGCTTTTCCCCCTATCCTTGTGGCTGGTTTGACCAGCACAGGGGGCCCACCTCTTGTCCCCCCCCGTCTCCCAAATTGCATAAAAATATGGGCTAAAGCAATACCAACAAAATAAGTCCCTCCCTTCCACGAAAATTCCCCCACGACTGGGGGAATCCGTTTCCCTACCCTTACCCTTTTGGGTGGTTCGACCAGCAAAGCTGTCCCCCTTTTCCCCCCGCGTCATCTTTTACGTCCCCCCCTTTGTCTCCCTTATGAAAATTTACTATTCAAAATGAATAGTTTTTTCAATTAACTATTCAAAGTGAATAGTTTTAATAGGTTTACTATTGCCTGCCAATAGTATTTCGTTTTTAATATAGGTTGTGAATAGTTTTTTCATTTAACTATTGAGAGTGAAAAGGTTTTATGTTTTTACTATTGGGGTAGAATAGTATTTTGCATTTACTTTTGGACATAGATATATATATTTATATTTCACTATTGAGAGCTAGCAGTTGTAGAGCTTTATTATTCGTAATCAATAGTTTTTTCTTTGTAATGCTGAATGACTTGCTTACTCCTTTGCTGTCGACTTGTTCATTATAAAGACCCCCCCCCCCCAAAAAAAAAAAAATAAGGTTTGTGGGGTTGGTGGGGGGGCGCGAAACGCCGGGGGGGGGGGCTAGCTGACCACGGCAACGCAATGACCACGGCGCTTCTTTCCTTTTCGTGAAGGGGGGGGGGGGGGGGGAGAGGGGTCCCTATAATGAACAAGTACCTTTGCTTATGTTTAATTTTTATTATTTGAATAATCGGTCTTAATTTTACCTTCAGACTGAAAAGTTGTGTGTTTGTATTTATGGATTAACAGAATAAAATATTGTTTTATTTGATTGAACAATAATAACAATTAATTTTAATCATAATTTTTTGCCAATATAATGTCGTCTGTAAAACGTTAATAATGAAGACTATTAAGGGTCTGCAATAGAAGTGATTTTTTTGGAACTCTTCCTGAAGCCAGTTTTTATCAGATTGCTATCAGATTTTGCATGTAGCTTTTGGTCACGTATATACAGTCTTCTATAGTGGCACAGTTATTTTTAAACAATAAAAAATGAAACTTAATAAATAAAATTTATTTTTAGAATTTTGGATTTTTGTAAAATCATTAAAATTAATAAAAATTTATTTGTGCATAATGCTCAACAATGTTCTGTAATCTTTTACTATTATGGGGAGCATAGGTAATTCCGTGGCCGAAACGGTGAAAGAGCTATGAATGTGGTATCAATCGATTCGTATTGATCCATAGATAAACAATTTCGATGGTGAGAGTCTTGATTTTTTGGCTGAGACCGGCCATATCTAAAACAAGATGGCCGCCGCTTTCGAATTTTAAACTAGCGTATCTTCGTAAATATTTGACCGATTTCAATTTCAAAGGTACCATTCGAGAGGTAAATGATAGAAATTTAAATAAATGTTTAAAAATTTGCACGAAAATTCAATATGTTTGAGGTTATGTTACAAAAACTTTAACTGTTTACTTTACAATTTCTCGTTATGGAACGATATTTACTAGGTAAAAAGGTTTTACATTTTCTCAAGTTGCATTTTTGGTGGATTATTTATTTGTGTTTTTAATGAATCCATGCATTTAATTTTCTGACAATTATAGCCTGAGTTTATTTAATTAAAGCGATGGCATGTGTAGATGAATATATGCTACTACTGTGTGATCTTTATATTTCATTACATTTTGTCGAGACACATTTGGTGAAACAATTAGATATTTGGCATAAATCGATTCGTTATGAACCGAACTTAAAACATTTTGATTAAGTTAATTTCAATTTTTTTACTGAGACTTCCCTGGCAAAAACAAGATGGCCGCCGTCATTGAATATTTAACTAAAATATCTTTGAAAGTATTTCGCCGATTTCAATTGTAAAGGTACCGTTGAAAAGGTAATTAAAAGAGCTTCAAACGATATACCAACAATTTTCCAGAAAGTTAATTTTTTTGAGGTTATGTTTGGTTTGAATTTTTAGTAATTTTAACGATTTTTTCAGAGCACAATAGGTGAAACAACTATGTATGGGGTATCAATCGATTCGTTATGAAACCGTGATTTAACAATTTTGATGGGAAAAAATTTCGATTTTTTACTGAGCCCTTCCCATGGCAAAAAACAAGATGGCCGCCGCCAATGAACCTTTTGACTCGCATATCATTTAAAGTATATACCCGATTTTTAATTCGCGTATACCGTTGAAAAGGTAATTCAATGACGAATAAACTATACATTTATCATTTTGTTAAAACTTTAATATTTACTGAGGTTATGTTACAAAAACTTAAATTATTTACCACACTCGTCATCGTTATGGATCTTATGGCGCATATATCTACATGACCAAAACGGTTTTTGAATATGTTTGGCTTGTTTATCCGTAGCATATTTCTTTATGTATTCAATGAGTCCTTACATTTTATGTTCCGACAAATACATCCCGAGATAATGTATTTGAAGCGACGGCATGTGTAAATGAATAATATATGCATCGAGTATTTGATCTTGATGTTTGAAACACATTTCGTCGAGACACAATAATTGAATTAAGAATTATGTATCTGGTATCAATCGATTCGTTATGAAACGTTCTTTAACAATTTTGATGAGGTACCCGTCGCAAAAAACAAGATGGCCGCCGAAAAAAAACTTTGTAAGTTATATATTTTTCTAAGGTAATTGACAGACCAATTTCAAAGGTACCGTTGGAAAGGTAACTAAAGTAGTAAAAAATTATAAACTTGCAATTTTCACGAAACCTAAATATTAACTGAGGTTATCGTGTTGTAGGAAACTATGACGCTGTTATGTTGGTACCATGGACATAAATTAAAAAAAGTTCCTCCACCGGAAATTGAACCCGGGACCAGCTGGAAACAGTATGACATTGACAGCCTAGATCCCGAGTGTTTCTAATTCTTATTATTCACATCATCATCCATCCCAGCCCAGATCCGATCAGTAGCGTACAGTACACATAATACACAGAATAGTACACAGAATAGCTGATGCAAATCATGCTGAAGGAGAATTTCGTCTACTAGGAGATGTGCTCAAGCAGAATGGTTTTCCAAAAAGAATCATTCAAAAGGCCCTCAGACGACAAACTAACTAACACAGCAAGCCTGTGTTCCTGTTGACGTTGAAACATGTTCCTTCATGTTTGACCCTCTTAGCACCTGTCACAATTCCCACATGGATTTTATACAAGCCACTACCTTCTAGGCTGATGTGGTCCTTAGTTCTTAACAACTCTCCTATCTTTCTGTCGGTGTTTTTATGTTTTGTTTAGCAAGAATTTTTCCTATTCGGTCCGTTTCTCTTATAACATGAGGCAAATATGCAGTTGCAAGTAGTTCTTCTTTTACTGTACCTACATCTTTTTCCGAGTTAGTTTGTCGTCTGAGGGCCTTTTGAATGATTCTATTTGGAAAACCATTCTGCTTGAGCACATTTCCTAGTAGACGAAATTCTTCTTCAGCATGATTTGCATCAGCTATTCTGTGTACTATTCTGTGTATTATGTGTACGCTACTGATCGGATCTGGGCTGGGATGGATGATGATGTGAATATTAGAATTAGAAACACCCGGGATCTAGCTGTCAATGTCATACTGTTTCCAGCTGGTCCCGGTTCAATTTCCGTAAAGGAACTTTTTTTTAATTTATGTCTATGGTACCAACATAACAGCGTCATAGTTTCCTACAACAAGATAACCTCAGTAAATATTTAGGTTTCGTGAAAATTGCAAGTTTATAATTTTTTACAACTTAAGTTACATTTCCAACGGTAACTTTGAAATTGGTCTGTCAATTACATTAGAAAAATATATAACTTACAAAGTTTTTTTTCGGCGGCCATCTTGTTTTTTGCGACGGGTACCTCATCAAAATTGTTAAAGAACGTTTCATAACGAATCGATTGATACCAGATACATAATTCTTTAATCAATTATTGTGCCTCGACGAAATGTGTTTCAAACATCAAGATCAAATACTCGATGCATATATTATTCATTTACACATGCCGTCGCTTCAAATACATTATCTCGGGATGTATTTGTCGGAACATAAAATGTAAGGACTCATTGAATACATAAAGAAATATGCTACGGATAAACAAGCCAAACATATTCAAAAACCGTTTTGGTCATGTAGATATATGCGCCATAAGATCCATAACGATGACGAGTGTGGTAAATAATTTAAGTTTTTGTAACATAACCTCAGTAAATATTAAAGTTTCAACAAAATGATAAATATATAGTTTATTCGTCATTAAATTACCTTTTCAACGGTATACGTGAATTAAAAATCGGGTATATACTTTAAATGATATGCGAGTCAAAAGGTTCATTGGCGGCGGCCATATTGTTTTTTGCCATGGGAAGGGCTCAGTAAAAAATCGAAATTTTTCCCATCAAAATTGTTAAATCACGGTTCATAACGAATCGATTGATACCCCATACATAGTTGTTTCACCTATTGTGCTCTGAAAAAATCGTTAAAATTACTAAAAATTCAAACCAAACATAACCTCAAAAAAAATAAACTTTCTGGAAAATTGTTGGTATATCGTTTGTAGCTCTTTTTATTACCTTTTCAACGGTACCTTTACAATTGAAATCGGCGAAATACTTTCAAAGATATTTTAGTTAAATGTTCAATGACGGCGGCCATCTTGTTTTTGCCCAGGGAAGGTCTCAGTAAAAAAATTGAAATTAACTTAATCAAAATTGTTCAAGTTCGGTTCATAACGAATCGATTGATACCAAATATCTAATTGTTTCACCAAATGTGTCTCGACAAAATGTAATGAAACATAAAGATCACACAGTAGTAGCATATATTCATCTACACATGCCATCACTTTAATTAAATAAATTCAGGCTATAATTGTCAGAAAATTAAATGCATGGATTCATTAAAAACACAAATAAATAATCCACCAAAAATGCAACTTGAGAAAATGTAAAACCTTTTTACCTAGTAAATATCGTTCCATAACGAGAAAGTGTAAAGTAAACAGTTAAAGTTTTTGTAACATAACCTCAAACATATTGGATTTTCGTGCAAATTTCTAAACGTTTATTTAAATTTCTATCATTTATCTTTCGAATGGTACTTTGAAATTGAAATCAGTCAAATATTTACGAAGATACGCTAGTTTAAAATTCGAAAGCGGCGGCCATCTTGTTTTAGATATGGCCGGTCTCAGCCAAAAAATCAAGACTCTCACCATCGAAATTGTTTATCTATGGATCAATACGAATCGATTGATACCACATACATAGCTCTTTCACCTAAGCTGCCACGGAAGCATGTTTTCATTCCCTATGCTCCCCCACTATATAGAAGAGTGACCATATCCTTTCTTGACAATTAGCCTATGCAAAATTGAATATCGATCGGATGACAACTGGAAGCAGGAATAGTTCCCAAAAAAGTTTCAAATAGGTATAGTTGACTCTTAACGCATCACGTGTATAAATTATTAAACCATATTTTGCATAAAAGTAAACTTATTATAAGTAACTACGTATTATATTGCCCCAGTCACAAGCTTTCTTTGTTGGACTTATTTTATTTTATTATGCCTACCATGGAAAAAAAAGAAGAAAATAAAACACCTTCGTCGAGCCACGAACCCCAACCATCTACGTGGCTGAGCAGAGCATCATTGCCCACTAGACCAACCAGGCCATGCTAACAGTTTTATTTTGTTCTTAGTAAACACAGATTTAAAAAAAAAATTGCTTCGTATTTTGATTAAACTAACTAAACGAAAAAAAGCGTAAAATTGCGATTTTCACGAGAAATAATTTTTTGATTACGCTCAAATTTCACCCGAGTATATTAATTCAAAAAATTAAGGTTCTGTGAAAAAATAACTACAATCGGATAAAGCATGTCGGTGTTATAAGTCGAAGAAATTTAAAAAATCGTAAAATTGCGATTATCATGAAAAATAATTTTTCGATTCCGCTCAAATTTCACACGAATATATTTATTAATAAAATTAAGGTTCTGTAAACAAATGATTACAATCAAATAAAGCATGCCGGTGTAAAAGTCAACGAAATAAAAAAAAATGGAAAAAAATCGTAAAACTGCGAATATCATGAAAAACAATTTTTCGATTCCACTCAAATTTCACACAAAAATATTAAATCATAAAATAAAGGTTCTGTGAAAAATCATTACAATCGGATAAAGCATGCAGGTGTTATAAGTCACAGAATTATTTTAAAAATCGAAAAAAATCTTAAAATTGCGGTTTTTATGAGAAATAATTTTTCGATTGCGCTCAAAAACGTGGCAGTCAAAGATTTCGAAGGCCGAAAGTTTAGCCGGAATCGTGTTAACAAACACACAAAAATACAATTAGAAAAGGAAAAAAGGTGGGGGGGAAACATGCTGGATTTTTTTCTCTAGTGTAGTGAAATGGAATCTTCGCTACGCTCATCCAATAAAAGTTTTAAACTTGAGAGTTGAGAACAGATCATTTGTATTTGTTCATCATACGCCCGTTAATTAAATGTGAGGCGGGATATTGTTTATTTGTTTATTTATTTGTCAAGATTGCCGCACTGGAAGTTACACATTTTTCTGTTGAGTGTTGGCTACACTGGCTACGCCTCACTACGGAAAAATCGAGCATGGTAATGGCGGCGAGGCAGTTTACGTGTTGTTCCTAATAATTTTAATATACATAGGCCTACATGTGGTATTTTATTTTCCTGTTATTGAGAAGTGATGTGACATATTATTATGAGTGTTGGTGATCGCTTATGCGTTTATGGCGAGCATATGCAATAGTTTTACCGCGAGTGTTAATAACCATAGCCCAGCAGGTGTTTGCGTGTTGTGACTACGAGCTCAAAACCCCGAATAGGCCCCGCCCTAGGCCTATGTTCTTCACGTTACGGGTTTCTACAAATTGCATAATATTATGCTGGATCATTAAGGTAAGAGCTACTTTTAAAAGCCTAGTGACTAGTGAGGGTGTAGACCTAGGGCCTAGGCCCTAGGCTAGGTAATGCATATGGTTCTAGACCCTAGGCTAGGCATAGGCCTAGGCTAGGCTCCCATGGATCCGGGAAATGCCTAGGCCTACGCTAAGCTCTGCGAAATTAAGCACGAATTAAAGTTGTCTCTTCTTAGGGCTAGGCCTAGGCCAACGAGTCCCTAGGGAGTTTGAGTTCGCCATGCTCTCGGCCACGCATATTTCCAAGAGTGGCCAAGATAGGCATAGGCCTAGCCCTAGCCCTAGTCGCCCTAGTAGATAAATATTTTCTAATTTCAAAGGACCACTATTTTCTTAGTCTAGGCCTTTGCTTTGTGTAGGCCTACACCTTCATAGCTGTGTCTAGTAGGCCCTATATGCCTAGGGCCTATGGCTTTACACCCTGCTGAAAATCTTGGCAAGATTGTATTGTAAGATCTTGTATTATTCTTGCCAAGATCTTGCAAGATCTTGTAAAATCTTGCAAGATCTTGTAAAATCTTGGCAAGATCTTGTAAAATCTTGGCAAGATCTTGTTAAATCTTGACAAGATTATGGTTGGTCTATTTATGCGGTAGGCCTTCTTGATGCAATTTCGATTTACACATTATGCCACCTTCCTTATTAGATGTTACCCGTGGCTTGTTAATCTAGACCTTAGGCCCCTACCTATGAACAAGAACATAAAGCAAGTAAGCTTTCATGCAGGCCAGGGCAAACATATGCCTAGGCCTAGTGCCCACCTTATTACTACCGGTATTGGATGTTTATTCATGGCTTGTTAATTTAGGCCCTGTGAACATAAAGCAAGTAGGCTTCTCTGCAGGCTAGGGCAAACGCAGGCCTTGCCCTATAGTGCAAGGCATAAGACTTAAAGTCAACTGTCATCTAAGCCTACTACAAGTAGGCCTAGTGGTTGTAAATACACTCACATAGTCTGAGGCCTGTAAAAGACATGGCAGCTATCTATAGCTATTTATGTGCATGTATACCAGGTCTATTTATCAACTGTCTTCTCTAGTTCTAAATAAACTGAAACAATCAGACAGCACAAATGTAGGCTTGTTTGATGTACCTAACTGTTAGTGATGAGGTTCAAGATACTAGCACCAGGTGGCAGATTTTGACAAGATCTTGTTTGTATCTTGTTTCTAGCCAAGATCATGCCAAGAATATTCTTGTCAAAAATCTTTGCAAGAAATGAACAAGATCTTATTTCAAATTTATTTATTAGCCTATTTATTTACCTTGGCAAGATCTTACAAAATACAAGTTCTTGTCAAGTCAAGATCTTGCAAGATCTTGACAAGAATTTTCACCGGGGCAGAAGGCCTAACCCTGGCCTTATTCAAATCATTTGTTTCAACTAGGTAGGTAGACTATTAGGCTTGGCCAATGGAAATTTACTAAAATATTAGTAAGCTAGTCTCAAACTGTGTCTGTAGGGCCTACTAGGCCTACATCACAAAGTCTTTTTTTATTCTTTGGTCTACAAGGAAGGTAGGCCTACAGTGTAAGCTGACCTTGGCCTACTCTTGACCTTGATAATAATTTAGGCTACAGTAGTCTTGAAAGTCCTCTTACAGTTCTAGCAATACCCTACCTGTCTAGATTTGAATTAAATAATTAGGCCTAAGTTGTAGGCAAATTAAGAAATTTGACTGAAAAATGTGTAGCCTAGCCTTAGGCTTAGGTAGGCTATATCTAACAATTTAAAAAGCTTATTTAAAGGTCCAAGGCTCACCAAATATTCCTGTTCATCAACATATTCTATGGAAGGAATACACGGTTTTTCACATCTATCTTAAGCACGAGTATAGCCAATACCAATTACCAGTAGCCTACATTCAACTTGGCCTATGTAAATGTAGGTACGGTACATGTAATTTAAGGCTTAAGGGATATAGACCTAGGCCTACCATAGTAAACATTCAAAATGATTGCTTATCATGTCAGCTGCTGTGACCCTTGGGCCTACCGTAGGCCTACAGCTACATATAGCCTAGATTTATGGTCCGGATAAATTATTTCAAAGTTTAGGCCTACTGTCTATGGCTTCTAGGACTGGGGATATGACAAAAGTAATTTTTTTTTAAATTTTAACTATAGCTAGCCCATAGGCCTCTGCCCTATTGACTTAAATGTTGGACTATGAAAGGAAAGATTGTCTAAAGAGTTCAATTCTACTTAGAAAAAAAAATCAGGTAGGCCTAGGCCTACCAGTAATGTCAGGGGAACTAGAAATATCTGAGATTTTGTTGTCTCCATTAAACTAAACACTTGAGGCCAAAGTTATGCTAAGAAAATTAAATTAAAACAGTAGGCCTAGCCTAATACAAACTAGGCCTAAGAAAACTAAAATTGCAAGCATTACCGGTAGCCTACGGTAGGCCTACATGTAGTTTCCAGCGACTCGGAACATGCTGAAACGCATTGTTGTAGCCTACATTACCACTACCACGCAAAACGTTCATGTACTTTTAGGCCTAAGGGGTGTAGGCCTACCGTAGTTAACATTAAAAATGATTGCTTAGGCCTCTCAGTTTTATGTCAGCTGCTGTGATCCTAAGATTTAGAGATTGAACAAAAATAACCACTTTTTCAATTTATATGCTTCAATTCGAGCAAAATTTATTTGGTAGGCCTACCGTAGGCCTACAGCTGCAAATATGATTTATGGTCCGGATAAATTATTTTAAGTTTACTGTCTACTAGGACTAGGCCCTATAATATAATTTAAAAGATTATCTTACAATGCCTCCATATTAGAAAAAGTCAGGTAGTGTCAGAGGAACTAGAAATCTGAGATTTTGTTGTAGACTAGGTTACCAACTCCATACCAACTCCATGAAACTAAAAACTTTAAGGCAAATTTTATGATATGAAAATTAAATAGAAACAGTAGGCCTAGCTTCTACAAAAATAGCCATAACAAAACTAAATTTGCAGGCATAACCGGTGGCCTACATGTAGTTTCCAGCGACTCGGAACATGCTGAAACGCGTTGTTGTAGCGTAGGCCTACATTACAACTACACAAAATGTTCATGTAGGCCTAATTTTATGGTTAAAGGGTGTAGGCCTACCGTAGTTAACATTAAAAATGATTGCTTATCATATCAACTGCTGTGATCCAACAATTTGGAAATAGAGAAAAAATAACAAAATTTTAAAATACGTCGAATCGTCGATTCAAGCAAAATTTATTTGGTACATTAGGCCTACAGCTGCACATAGATTTATGGTCTGCACATTACTAAAGCCTAGCCCCACAGTATTAAAATTTTACTGCCTATGGCTTCTTCTTCTAGGGCTATGACACAATTTATTTTTAAAGAGAAGATTACCTATCTTTCAATGCCTCCGGTTTTTAGAAAAAGTTAGGTTCTGGTAATATCAGGGGAACAAGAAATCTGGGATTTTGTTGTAGACTAGGTCTAGGCCTACCTACTCCACAACATTACAAACTTTAAGCCAATGTGATGCTATAAAAATTAAATAAAAACTTTAGGCCCAATACAAATAACAAAACAAAAATGGTACGTAGACATTTTTACATAGGCCCAGGGCTACATAATTGCCTTTTCCATTGAGATTAAATTAAGCTCTAATGCACATAGTTGTAGGTTTAGTTTGTAGGTCTAGGGCCTAGGTCCCAATGATGTTAAAATTAACTACTCTAAAGACATAAGCCTAAGCCTACAATTTTTTGTAGGACCTAGGCTATGTTGGTAGTAAACTGTTATTCCTATATTTAAATTCTGAAACAAGATTTTTTTGTTTACAGGTACTTTCCCAGGATGGTGCCCAAGAGAACTTCAGAGAAGAATCAATAAAAGCGTCCACGGGAAGTTTGTCGTCAATCCTGTGTCAAATTTGCACAAAAGTCATTTACTTTATGTAGGGCCTACATTGTCTATGAAGTGTAGTCAAACAAAACAAAGCCAATAAAATTATCCTCATCAAATGATTTCAGGATCTTTGTGTGACAATTTTATAGTTACCTTAATTGGCAACTGGAATACTTTGAAGTCAATTAATTTTGAAATCTAAATCAATATCAGGCCTAAACCAACTTAAATTTAGGAATATTATATTAAATGCAGTCGAATTAACATAATTAGTTATTGTTGTATGAAATTTAATAATGTCAGGTTCACATGCATACAGTGACATAAAATGGTATAATTTCTGAGATGAGCAACCTACGCACCTGATAAGTACCTAACCTGTAACCAAAATTGTTTAATTGACTTTAAAGTTGCAGTGCAAAATCCCACGTTTTAAATAACTCCTTTAATCGATGTATTAATAGTTAAAAGAAGGATATAAACCTACCTTTCCTACAATTTTTCAGGAACCACAAAACCATGCCCATTCACCTTTCGGTAGTTAAAGCATGATATTGTTTAGTAGATAACCTTGTTGTTATTTACCAGTAGTGACTATTCGAAATAAGTCAATAATTCCTACTGGTAAAAACACAAAAGTTAAAATATTGATTATAATAGCAAATAGTTGACTATTGACCAAATCAATAGTTTACTATTGACCAAATCAATAGTTTACTATTGACCAAATCAATAGTTTACTATTGAATGACGCAATAGTAAACTCTTAGTTACTGCCAATAGTTAACTATTAACAGTTATCAATAGTTTACTATTGGATGGTTGTCAATAGTTAACTATTGGATTGTTATCAATAGTGAACGTCAATAGTTTGTCTCAATAGTTTGTCCAAATTAACTATTGGTTGAAATACTATTGAGTTCTCAATAGTTTCTCAATAGTTATTTTTCATAAGGGTCGATTAGCAAAGTTGCATAAATATGAGACGCTAAGTAATATCCAATCAATCAATCAATCCACCATGCACGTTCGGCAAACCAACTTGCATCATCAAACTGTCTCGATACAAAAAGGGTCTTACATCAAAATATTCAAGCATTATTTCAAGAAATACGTTCTCATTTTCATGACTTTAGCTGCATCTTTACAGATGGCTCCAGAATGGATGATTCGGTGGGTTGTGCTTATACTACTGATGCAGGTTACTTCACTTTCCACCTCCACCCAATGTTCAGTGTGTATATCGCTAAACTGTTTGCATTACTTCAAAGCCAACTATATTATGTCCAATGGAGTAACGAATCAAAGTTTCTAATCTGCACAGACTCTTTCAGTTCCCTGGAAGCAATGTCTGATATTTATCCAAGTTTTCCCATAATTCACAAGATTCTGATTATACTAACAAATTTTTCCTCTAATCAAAAGTCTGTAGTATTTTGTTGGGTCCCTGGTCATTGCGGGATCTTAGGTAATGAAGAAGCATACAAATGTGCGAAATCAGCATGCAAAAAAGACAGCATTGACTGTCAGCTAATCATTCCTTCAGATTTAAAAGAATTTTTTAAACAAAAGCTTAAAGAGCAATGGCAATATTCCTGGAACAAGATAGAAAACATTGAATTGCGTCAAATCAAGAAAAGCACGGCAGCCTGGATCTCTTCACGTCGCTCCTCTCGTCGTGAAGAAGTGGTTCAGGCTCGTATAAGAATTGCTAACTCCATAATTATATTCAGCATTTGTGAACTTCCTGCTAGCATAAACAATGGGGTGCCAGTCTCCCTCGATTTGTTGTAAAATAATCGCAACAAGACCCACCCTTGAAGCATCCGTTCGTAGTTGTATGGGCGCTTCAACTGAATAATGTCTGGGTAGTCGTCGGGGAACCCCTTCCCTTTGACAACCTCCTCGACGGCGACGACAATGACAACATGGACGGATGATGACACAAGACGGAGACGACCACAACGTGGGGGAACCCCCGCCCTCCCCATACACTTGTGGCCGGTTCTGACCTGCACACGCCTGTCCACTCCTTGTCCCCCCGCGTCATCCCTTACGTCCCTTCCATAATTCGTCTCGTTTAGCCAAGTTGCATATATATGAGAGGTTAAACAATATCCAATCAAAAAATGCCCTAAAACCCCAATAACTAACTTTAAACCAAGGGCCTTCAAATTCCAACTCGACACCTTCTGGCGGTTTGGCCCGTGAAGAGGGGAGTTTCACTCCCTGAAACTAATGGCGAGCTCTGGGTCGTCGTCGGGGATCCCCTTCCCTTTGACTACCTCCCCGACGGCGACGACAAAGACAACACGGACGGATGATGACACAGACGGAGACGACCACGACGTGGGAAAACCCCTGCCCTCCCCATATGCTTGTGGCTGGTTCTGACCAGCACAGGCCTGTCCACCCCTTGTCCCCCCGCGTCATCCCTAACGTCCCTCCCTTCGTCTCGATTAGCCAAGTTGCATAAATATGAGACGTAAAGCAATATCCAATAAATCGTGGCTTTCTTACTAATGTTCAGTGTGGATTTCGACAGCGACGGAGTTCAATCGACCACCTCGTGCGTTTGGAAACCTTCATCCAAGAAGGTTATGTGGCTAAACAGCACGTAATAGGTGTACTCTTTGACATAGAGAAAGCATATGACACAACGTGGCGCTATGCCATATTACAACAACTTCACGAGTGGGATTTATAAGGTCACTTGCCAGGTTCATACAGAACTTTCTTCATGATAGAACATTTAAAGTACGGATAAATAACATTTTATCAGACCCATATGAACTGCAAACGGGAGTTCCTCAAGGATCTGTCCTTTCAGTTCCCCTGTTTGCAGTCGCAATAAACAGTGTCACCTCGTGCATACCGAAGTCCATCATGTCCTACCTATTCGTCGACGACTTGAGGATCTTCTATAGGTCGGTCAATATTTCCGTTGCCGAACGACATCTACAGATTGCATTGAACAACATTGGTGATTGGGCCCGAGCACGTGGCACAAAATTTTTTGCCGATAAAACACAATGCATTCACTTTTGTCGCAGTCGGAATATGCACGTAGATCCACGTCTTACCCTTAACGGTGTGCAACTTGAATTTAAACCACACGTTCGCGTTCTTGGCTTGGAGTTTGATACTAAACTAAATTGGAGATACCACGTCACAGAATTGCGCAAACGATGTATGTTGAAATTAAATATCCTTAAAGTTCTTAGTAACACTTCATGGGGTGCGGACAGGACATGTCTTTTGCGAATATATGGTTCACTGGTTAGGTCCGTAATGGACTATGCCTGTTGGGTCTACTCGTCGGCCCGTGATTCCATCTTGAATCTTCTCGATACTGTCCACCACAGTGGTCTCCGGCTGGCGCTGGGTGCATTTCGGACGAGCCCCGTCCTCAGCCTGTATGCTGAGGCAGGAATGACCTCCCTCGCAGAAAGACGGAATTACTTGTTGGGCAGATATGTATTGAAGATCCGGGCAATGCGTAACCACCCATCTCATGACGCTCTATTTGATGAGAGATTTGTCCGTCACTTCGATATCGACACTTCGTCACCACATGGGTTACCCCATGGGGAGGACCCTTGAGTTTACAAGGCCCTATGTGGTAGAACCAACGTGGGTTAGTTGAGTCCTATTCCGAGCACTTGTTGTGGGTTGTCCCCAAACTAATTATGGTTAAAAGAAGCCGTTTTGATGTAGAAAACAAAGATATAATGAAACAGACGGTTAGGACTTCAGGGCCCCACCTTTAATTCCTAATTGTCAAAAGATCTGACAAAAACGACAGTTTCGAAAAGGTGTCCCCTCATTATATAAGAAAAGGCATAGAAGGAATTTCCTCTTCTGTGAAATGTGCAAGAAAACTGCGGAACGGCACAATTATGATAGAATCTGATTCAGAGAAGTAGTCAAATGAATAACTTCAAGCAACTCGATTGGGATACTTGCCTATTATAGTGGAAGAACATCCCACTTCAAACACGTCTAAGGGCGTAATTAAGTCTTTCGACTTAATATGTTGCAAAACTGATGAGATTAAAGCTGAACTCTCTTCACAAGGCGTCACTGATGTATACCACGTCCAAAGGAAGCGTACCACATCCGATGAAGAAAATGAAAAGTCAAAACCAACACCAATATTTATTCTTACTTGACCAAATAAACCTTTAAATAACAAATGAACTAAAAATCTAAAAATACTATGCCCGCGAAAATAAACTAACTACTAGTTGGAAAGTGACTCTTTATTATCTTAAAAAATCGTATAGGTGGCTCAGTAGCGCCCTAGGTCCTCATGTTGCCGTTGTGTCAGATATGAGAATATTGTCATGTATTAGGGTTAGGACCCTAACACATGTGTCTACTCAACTGGGAAGATGTCACAATCATGCATGACGTCAATTACGCCGGATGCTACCCAGGTCAACGGCGGAGATTCGCTTACCTCAGGCTAAGTCGGGCTATTTCACAATAATCACTGGTGTAAGTCGAAGCATGCAACGTCCTGAGTGCCGCCGACGAGAGTTATTTCATCATGTAATTAAGCGGACCGATGTTGGACTTTGATCGGCAATTAACTGGTAGACACGGGCAACAAATTCCAACTCGCAACCTTCTCGTGGTTTGGCCCGTGATTAGAGGAGTTTATCTCCCTGAAACTAATGTGCGAGCTCTGGGTCGTCGTCGGGGAACTCCCCTTCCCTTTGACTACCTCCCCGACGGCGACGACAATGACAACACGGACGGATGACACAGACGGAGACGACCACGACGTGGGGGAACCCCTGCCCTCCCCATATGCTTGTGGCTGGTTCTGACCAGCACAGGCCTGTCCACCCCTTGTCCCCCGCGTCATCCCTTACGTCCCTCCCTTCGTCTCGATTAGCCAAGTTGCATAAATATGAGACGTAAAGCAATATCCAATAATAATAATAATAACGGGCCTCTAATGGACCAGTGGGGGGTATAAGGCACCAGAGAACGTTCGCTGATTGGCGGAGAGCGAACCACGTGGGTTTCGAATGCAACACGGCAGGACCGACTGGAGAGCGACACGAGGGACGGACGGGGAGTCGAACGAGAGAAATAACCGAGGAAGGACGTCACTGGCGTTCGTGTTCAGTGAGGCATTCCCGTGTGTCAACCCAGAGGGAAGAGTACGAAGAACCCACATGGATTTGCCGTCCGAAGATGCGAACAGGAAGAAGAGGCGAACCGCCGCGATCCCCCGCGTCATCCCTTACGTCCCTCCCTTCGTCTCGATTAGCCAAGTTGCATAAATATGAGACGTAAAGCAATATCTAATATCGTCACCTTCTCGCGGTTTGGCCCGTGAATAGGGGAGTTTCACTCCCTGAAACGAATGGCGAGCTCTGGGTCGTCGTCGGGGAACCCCTTCCATTTGACTACCTCCGCGACGGCGACGACAAAGACAACACGGACGGATGATGACACAGACGGAGACGACCACGACGTGGGGGAACTCCTGCCCTCCCCATGTGCTTGTGGCTGGTTCTGACCAGCACAAGCCTGTCCACCCCTTGTCCCCCCGCGTCATCCCTTACGTCCCTCCCTTCGTCTCGATTAGCCAAGTTGCATAAATATTAGACGTAAAGCAATATCCAATCAAACAATGTCTACAAGAACCGTTAGGCATCTGAGGCCATGTTAGCTTTCATTGTGAGCCTTCCCCCGACGAGAATTGCTCCTCCCCTTACTCCTGTTA